>JAPKLX010002919.1:1525-11784 GCA_026898415.1 Leonotis leonurus | reverse complement strand
GTCAAGTAAACTGAAAAGTTTGCATTTGGTGTATTCCCCCCCCATACACCAAACCTTGCTCTTTCGGGACCAACAAGTGGTATCAGAGCAGTGGTTCAAACTGACCATTGTTTTGTTTCACAAGGTTAATACGTGCGTGGTCTACTTGAATAGATCTAGAAAATCTTTTTCATCATCTGCATCCTATCTGTCATTATGGAATCATCTGTTATCAGGGCATGCGAAGAATTCTCCATCCAAGGTTACAGAGAGTGGAGTTTCAGAATCAAGATGTGTCTCAAAGCTCATCACTGCTTAATGTGGAAGGTAATTGAGGAAGGACCTCTAGCCATTACTGAAGAAACTACTCGCATTACTGAGACAGGAGCAGTTAAAGAAACTGTACTAAAAGATCCCAGAAAGTACACCTCAGAAGAAAGAAGAGAAGCAAATCTAGATGATTTTGCTAAAGGAGTTATTTCCAGTACTGTAAAAGGAGTCCACCTGGCTAAGATCCAAGATCTTGATACAGCCAAAGAAATGTGGGAAGCCCTGAGAGATCTCAGTCTAGGATCCGAAGCAATGATCGAGAACAAGCTATCCTTAGCATGTAATAAGTTCGATGAATTCAAGATGAAACCCGGAGAAACCATT
The DNA here is from genome assembly GCA_026898415.1 of Leonotis leonurus. Classification (NCBI taxonomy): domain Eukaryota; kingdom Viridiplantae; phylum Streptophyta; class Magnoliopsida; order Lamiales; family Lamiaceae; genus Leonotis; species Leonotis leonurus. The sequence continues at coordinate 11,151 of JAPKLX010002919.1, read as the reverse complement.
GAACAAATGAAGAATAGGTTCACTGAAGTGCTACTGGAAGTATCTGCCTTTAAGAAGGATAAGTACACACAGAGAGAGAAGAATCTCAAGATTCTTAGAGCTCTACCACCAAGCTGGGAAATTTATTCAGCGATGCAACCTCTACGTGCTGATTTTAATGATCTATCTGTAGAAGCACTCTTTGATCATCTTGTTGTCCATGAATGTGACATCAGAAGGATTCACGGACCAGATTACTCCTCCAGCAAGAAAAGCGAGAATAGCACAAAGAAGGAGAAAGAGACTGCCTTCAAAGCGAAGTGCAAAACAGATGAATCAGCATCATCTGCTACACCAGCTGAAGGAGGATATGACAAATTACTCAAAGAATTCTCAATGATTGCTAAGAGAATGGACAAGTTGGAAGTCAGATCAAGAAAGTATCGTAGGTTCTACAAAGACAACAAGAGTAGATACCCGAAGAACAAAGAAACAGAACGATCTGATGACAAAACAGAAGGTAGAAGCAATAGTAAAATCACTAATCCTACTGACTATACTTGTTATGGTTGTGGGAGAACAGGACACTTCAAAACAGATTGTCCTGACCTATCTAAAAGCCAAAGAGAAGAACTTCGAGCTAAGAGAGACAGAAAACTAAAAGCTCAACGCAAAGCCATGATAGCAGAAGAAGAAAAAGGAGAAGATTCCAGCTCAAGTCATCTATCTGACAGTTCAACAGAAGATGATGAAGCATTCTTTGCCAAAGAAGAAGAAGACTGGGATGAATGCTTTGCAGGACTAGACAACGGTCTAGATAATGTAGAGGTAAAATCCTACAACTCTAACTCTTCAAATAATACTGATATGGAACAGGAAATAGAAGATCAAGATGAATACTCTTGGGATGAAGTCAATGACATGTTCAAAAGCTACTCGAGCATCAAGAGATTATTCAAAGAAGTAGTTGAAGAGAATGAAAGGATGAAGAGGACAGAACAGATACTGAATACTGCTAATACACAGTTCGCTGTTCAAATTGCTGATCTGGAAGAACAGATTAAAGGAAAAGACAATGAGATTCACTCGCTAAATTCTAAGGTCAAAGATCTCATTACAAGAAACAATGTTTCTGAAGAGAAGATAAAGAAAGGGAAGGAAATGATATACAAGAGTGATGAACGTGCCAAGCTGTTAATCAACATTCAACAACAAGGTACATCTGGATTAGGGTATCCAGGTCATTTAGAGAAATCCTCTAGCACCATGAAATTCATACCAGAAAGGAAACAGATTCCAGATCAGGTGATAAACCTCAGAAACAAGAAAGAACAACCACAGAAGATGATGGTGAAACAGACCAGCAACAGACAGTTCCATCAAGTAAAGGAACGACCAGCAGATTATACAGAAACAGAAAGGGTTCACAAGAAGAATGTCAACAGGACAGCACCTACTAACAAAGGATTAAAGAAGGATGGAATAAAAAGATATCATCCATCTATATATCACTCTGTGTCAAAAGTAGATAATAATGGAAATATTATTACTTGTTATATTGCTGTCCCCAACCCAAAAATGTTCTGGATTCGAAAGGGAACATTTGCTAATAACCAAACACCCAAATATTGAAGGGTAGCTAAGTGTATTTAATTGCAGGATCAGAAGACTGCAAGAAGGTACAAAATAGCAAAAGGAGCAATCTGGATAATAGATAGTGGCTGTTCAAAACATATGACGTCTGACAAGAACCTACTATCAGACTATATAGAGAAACCAGGACCTCATGTCACTTTTGGATGTAATTCAAAAGGATATACCAGAGGATATGGAAACATAAAAGTAGGCAAGACCACCATCACAAACGTATCATACGTTGAAGGACTTAGCCACAATCTATTCTCTGTAAGTCAGTTTTGTACCAATGGTAATCAGATTGTCTTTAATGCTAACAATTGTTTGGTGAAGAACAAGGAAGGAGATGAGATACTCCTTACCGGGATATTGCAGGATAGACTATATATTGTGCAATGGAACAACCAGATAGAGACCTGTCTGGTCACTAAGACAGTGTCAGAAACTAGCTGGCTATGGCATAAAAGATTAAGCCATCTCAACTTCAAATCAATCAATAAGATTGCACGAGAGAAACTAGTTGAAGGATTGCCAGAACAAGTCTATGACAAAAGCCACGTTTGTGAAGCGTGTCAAGCTGGAAAGCAGACCAGATCATCTTTTTCAAGCAAATCTGCCCAGAGCTCAACCAGAATACTAGAATTACTACATTTAGACTTATTTGGTCCAGTTAAACCATTAAGCATAAATGGTAGGAAATATACTCTAGTCATCATTGATGATTATTCAAGATTTTCTTGGGTAATATTCTTGTATAAGAAGAAAGAAACTCTGGAGAAGCTGCCAAATTTTCTCAACAAGATCACCAAGAAAAAGGAAGTTTCTGTTACCACCATCAGAACAGATCGTGGAACAGAATTTCTAAACCAAAAAGTTGAGGAATACTGCAACCAGATGGGAATCACTCACCAGACATCTGCTGCTAGAACTCCTCAACAGAATGGAGTAGTTGAGAGAAGAAACAGATCATTAAAAGAAGCAGCTCGTACTATGCTCAATGCAACCAGATTGCCAAAGAAATTTTGGGCAGAAGCCATCTATACAGCGTGCTACACCCAGAACAGATCAGCTGTTACCATCAGACATGGGAAGACACCCTACGAGATATGGAACAACAGAAAACCCAGGATTCATTACTTTCGTTCCTTTGGCTGTCTGTGTTACATTCACAATAATGGAAAATCTCAGTTGAAAACCTTTGATAGCAAAGCTGATCCATGAATATTCTTAGGATATTCTGATGTTAGCAAAGCTTATAGGGTTTTTAACAAGAGGACTCACATTGTGGAAGTAACACCTCATATTGTTTTTGATGAATCTGTTATTAGTGACAGAGACCTAGATGTTGATCAAACACAAGACCAGAACAAGAACCAGAAAGCAAAAGGGATTCTGTTAGAAGATATTCTAATCTGGAATACATCAGAAGAGAATGAAGTTGAAGTTCCAAACAGTGCTGAAGCAGTAAGCTTGCAGCAAGGGGGAACAGAACAGACAACCTTAACTACACCAGAAGACAATCAGCCTGAAGGAGGAGACAATTCTAATGAACCAGAACAAAATCAACCCGAAGAATCAAGAGATTCAAATGGTTGGAATAATGATCAAGAAGAACCAGAAACTGAAAATCCTTTTCAAACTTCTCATCCAGAATTTGAGGACCCAACAAATGAACCAGAACCAGAGATATCAGAAGAGGAGATATCTAGCAGAAGGAAATGGATTCAAGAAAATCACCATTCTGAACAGATTGTTGGGAACCCAACAGATAGAGTTAGAACCAGAAGAATGCATGGAGAAAGTGCACTTCTCAGTTGTTATTTATCACGTGCTGAACCCTCTGACACTTATGAAGCACTTAGAGATGCAGACTGGGTCATAGCTATGCAAGAAGAACTCAATGAGTTCAAGAGAAACCAAGTCTGGTATATGGTAGACAGACCAAAACATCAAGGGGTGATAGGTGTAAAATGGGTATTAAAAAACAAACGAGATGAGAATGGAGAAGTAGTCAGAAACAAGGCTAGACTAGTTGCAAAGGGATACAATCAACAGGAAGGTATCGACTTTGATGAGACCTTTGCACCAGTGGCCAGATTGGAAGCAATTAGGCTATTTTTAGCATATGCTGCATACAAGAAATTCAAAGTATACCAGATGGATGTTAAAAGTGTCTTCCTTAATGGCATACTTGAAGAAGAAGTGTATGTTGAGCAACCACCTGGTTTTGAAGAAGAGAATCCTGACCAGAGAGTATATAGACTAGCTAAAGCTGTCTATGGCTTAAAACAGGCACCCAGAGCGTGGTACGAAACATTGTCAACATTCCTACTGGAATCAGGCTTCAAAAGAGGTTCTGTTGACAAGACATTGTTTGTCATCAAAGTCAAAGAACACATTCTGTTGGTCCAGATTTATGTCGATGACATAATCTTTGGATCTCAATCTCCCTATCTGTGTGACAAATTTGCAGAACTAATGAAGAACAAATACCAAATGTCCATGATGGGTGAGATGAATTTCTTTTTAGGTCTGCAGGTAAAACAATTACCAGATGGTATCTTTGTTAATCAAGCAAAGTACATCAACGATCTGCTAGTCAAGTTTGGAATGAAAGACAGCAGAGCAGTTAAAATTCCTATGCAATCAAATGGAAAGATAGATCCAGACCCAGAAGGAAAACCAGCTAATATTACTCAATATAGAGGAATTATTGGCTCTCTGCTATACCTTACAGCAAGCCGTCCAGATATCACATATGCAGTTGGAGTTTGCGCCAGATATCAAGCCAATCCTAAAGAATCACACATGGAAGCTGCCAAAAAGATACTTAGATATCTTAAAGGAACAGCTAACATTGGTCTCTGGTATCCACAAGATGATAACTTTGAGCTTACAGGCTATTCTGATTCAGATTATGCTGGATGCAAACTGGACAGAAAGTCTACCTCTGGAACGTGTCAATTCCTTGGAAACAAGTTGATATCTTGGTTTTCAAAGAAACAGACATCTGTTGCAACATCAACCACAGAGGCAGAATATATGGCTGCTGGAAGCTGTTGTGCACAGATTCTATGGTTGAAACAGCAACTGAGAGATTATGAGATTGAATTGAAGGAGATACCTATATTCTGTGACAGCTCAAGTGCTATAGCTATAACACAGAATCCAGTACTCCACACAAGATGCAAACATGTCGATGTGAGACATCATTTTATTAGGGATCATGTAGAGAGAAAGCACATCAAGATCGAGAAGATTCATACAGATATCCAACGTGCTGATATTTTAACTAAAGCCTTACCAGAAGAAAGATTTAAGATACTGTGTGGAAAGCTTGGATTACTAAGTCTGGATGATAGATCATCAGAACGTTAACTACAGAAGGTCACCAGATAGTTGTCAACAGAAGGTCACCAGATAGTTAACAACAGAAGGCTACCAGACAGTTGACAACAGAAAGACAGCAGAAGATTGACATCAGAAAGTTATCGAAATATTCACAATGCCTAATCTGAAGAAAGTGACACGTGGACTCTATTTCGTAATTACTAAGTCAAGGGGGAATTTTCTACGAATCGGAAGCGTCTTAAGAGACATGACGTCACTCCGTACAATCATCACCCAAGATTACAGTCTGAAAAAGTTACCTTTTTGATCTAGATTTACTAAAATCTTTATCTTAAATGATGATTAGCCCACCTTTGGGAACTGGGATCGAGGAAATCTCTGCAAAAAAAAAAAAAAAAGGAAAAAGGAAAGTTGCTCAAAATAAGAGATACGCTCACGCTCGTATACCAACCCTAGGATCTAGAGCGTACATCTCACGCAAGGAAAAGCGGGAAAACATATCTTAGAAGCGGGAAAATCTAAAAAAAAGGGAGAAAATTTTCAACTCTTCAAATTATTTATCGCTTAATTATCTCTTGTTATATATATGCGATATCCTTCTCTAAACTGTTCACCTTCACTTTTATTGCACTGAGCACTTCTCAAAAATTTCTAAGCACTTAAGCTTTCTTCCAAACTTCTGCAAATCTCTTCTCAAACATCTTTGCGTTTTGACTATGGCACCCCAAACTTCACTTTTTCTTCAACACGTTGCTGAGGTCCAGAAGTTTCTCACACCTGAACCGTATGCTGTCCTTGAAACCCATGGTTTTCGAAAGCTTGATGAAATTTTTGCCATGGTTTCACGCTGCAAAGGTTTTCAATTTGTTTAAACTTCTTTTATATCTGCAGTTTATTGCATATTCTGTGACTCCTTGTCCTATGAACTGCTATTATTATTATTTTTGTGCAATACTTATGATTGTTCATATGAACTGATGAATATGTATATACTTGTGCGAATGTTCTTTTGATATAAGGTTTCTGCAACATTGTCACCTCGCATCCTAAGATGTTTTTGGCAAAACAAGTAGCTTCCTTTTATCTGACATGGCAGAACGACAAACATGGCTTTGAAGCTAATGTTTTGATGCCAATTGGGGACCGGACAAGCAAGACTCCCTACAACGTGATAGAGATGATCAACCAGGCTTATAGGTTGAAGGATGAAGGACTGAGTTTGGATGATATCTCTCCTGCACAATTACAAGAAGCTGTTGAGATCATGATGGTGATTCCTATCTCCTACACTAGAAGGATGTTCCAGAGATCTCTGCTTCAACCTGGATACAAGTTGCTACTGGAGTTGGTACAGAGGATTTTTCTGAATCACAGCGGGACTTATGATCAGGTGACCCCTGAGAAGTTCAGAATCCTCACAGCTGTCGTTCTCAACCTACGAGTCAACTGGAGCAGAATTCTGTTTGAACTAATGGCCAAGGAAGCAAAGTTGGTTACTTATACCAAAGACAGCCGAGGCAGAGGAACTTCGGTGGAAGTTAGGAGGAATTTGCGACACTCCACAAAGATCAGCCTGATGATTGAAAGATTTTTCAAAGAGAAAGTCTGGGATGACGCCGAGGAGTACAACATCAATCACTCCATTCCCAAGGACCAACACTAGCTGGAGATGTCATTGGGACTGGCGCCTCAATTTTTCAACAAGATTCCAGACGAAGTGCATCGTGATGCAGCACTGGAAGTGGGTAATTCTAATCCTACTTGGATGCCACCTTCTAAAGGTGTGGAGAAGCAGAAGGGCAAACCCACAAAGGAGAAAGTGGTGAAGGAGAAGACTACTCGCAAGACTTCAGTCAAGCGAGGTAGCTCTGTTGAGACAGAAACATCAGCTTCACAACCAAAGCAGAAGAAACGCAGATTACAGAAAGTTCAAGAATCATCACCACCACCAGCAGCAACAGTAGAACAATCGGATATACCAGACCAGCAAGAAGTGGAAGTATCACAGGAAGCCGCAGAACAAACGGAGATGCCAGCAGCTGAAGTGGAACCAGAAACCAGCCATACTCCACATCCCGAAAAGGATTTCTCCCCTGCTAGAACAGCTACACCTTCTCCGCATCGGATGGAACGCATCAGCGAGGATGATGAGGAAGGATCATCTGCTGATGAAGCTGAAGAAAGGAAACAGCAAGCAGAAAGTGTCATCAACTTGCTGGAGAATGAAGCCAAACACTCTGTGCTTCAAGAATTTTCTGGAATTCACTTGCTCCCAGAGAGTTTGGGAACAGCAACACGCGTCAAATTTTACTTGCTGGTCAAGGACAGCGAGTATTATATATTTGATGCACTGCTCCAACTCAACACAATCGATGAATTAAAGAAGGAAGAGGCAACATTGTTGAGTCTGCTTCAAGTCTCTTCTGTCCATGAAATTCGAGCAGAATACAAGCAACTCATCGCTGGCCTTATGAAACAAGAGGCAGAAAGCTTGAAGATCTGTTTGGAGACAACACCTTCTGCAGCTCCAGAAGCATCTCCCACAGAACCCCAATTATCACCAGCAGCAGCACAGACTCAGAAGCAGCCTACAAAGAAAACAACTGTCATCGACCTTGATTCAAGTGAAGATGAACCAGTGGGCCAGCACATTGGCGGGGAGCCAAGCAACGAAATATATACTCATGGTGCAGCACAGAAGCTGAAGAAACACGTTAACTTCTACACCATGGAAGAACTTTTGGAACAAGAGCCCAACACGTTCAACAATTATCAACTCGACAATCTCATCACTCTGCGAGTTGAAGACCACATGACTGATGTGTGCAACTCGATTCAAGAAAAAGCAACACAGATACTCACTGATTTTAATCAACATCAGAAAGAGTATGTTAATGACATGGATGAAGACATCAGAAGAAAACTCCGCACAGTCAGGAAGGAGCTTGACAAGAATATTGATGATGATAGAGTGGCAAACGAAGCAGGACAAGCTAAAATCAACCTTCGCCTGACTAGCATAGAAGGAAAAGCAGAAAAGGCCACTGAATTAATCGCTGATCTTCTAGCCAAACAAAAAGAAACCATTGATGCTGCTGTTACACAGAAAGGCATTCAACTTGCTGCTCAACTGAAGGAAAACACTGACTTGTCCATCCACTCCCAACTAGCTCATTTTGAAAATGAGAAATTTGTGGAGTTGATGCGGAAACACCAGGTCAATGTCTTAAATGAACTTCTCTACCCCAACCCTGAAGAGCACGAGCAGCAAGTCACTCGCATCACTGCTGTTGAAGAGCTACAAGAGACTTATGACAAAACCTTGTCAACAATGAACAGCAGGCTAGAGAAGAAATTGGATGCCTCTGACCAAACGATTAACTTACTGCTTGGTTTTAAAGCAGATGCTGAGGAGAGAATGGAGAAGATGTCTGAGGAGATCGCCTCACTTCGAGCACTCATCAATACCGTTTTTGATGACGTCAAAAAGGGGGAAATCCCTGGAGGCATGGGCGGCAAGGGAGGCAAAAGCAGCAAGGGCTTATCTGAAGCAACAGATGCTGGAACAGAAACACCAGCACCTGCTCAACCTAGACCAACCACACCACCGAGACCAGACCCCACTTTGATCGGAACAGAACCAGCTCAACCAGCATCTCACACCCCGAGCGACAAAGGCAAGAAACCAGTTGATGAAGAGGATCAGATAGCTGAGCTGCTGCTATTTGGGGTCAGCATGGACCAAGCCTGCGATCCAGTATTCAGAGCTCAGTTCTACAAAGATCAGGTTGAAAGAGAAAGAAAAATAGCTACACAAGAAGTCAAGGAGAAATCTTTTCAAACACCTTTCTCCTCGCCTTCATCTGCTGAACGCTCACAGCAACAATCGTCTGCTTCGACCACCCAGCCCAAGAAGAAAAAGAAGAAACCATTCTCCTGGAACCTATCCCTGCAAAAGAAGACACCAACTGATGCATGGGTTCCAGAGAATGATCAAACTGACTGGGAAAAGGTCAAACAAGGCTTCATACTGAACAGATACTTTTTGAAAGAGCCTACATATTCTGAATCTACCCCAGATGAAGACTTTAATCGATACTTGGAGAATTTCAGTGATCAAGGGCTTATTCAAAGAATCAGAACTGCAGCAGCAGACACCAAAATCCAGATCAAGGCACCAGAAAAGGAATACATGATCTGCCCAACTATTCCAGGCAGCAATCTTCCAGACAAGACATACATTCTGAACTACATCAATCAACTGGCAAAGATCAAAGGATATAAAATCGACAACCATGATCCAAACTATGCCAGGGTGAGAGATGGTATCTATGAGAGCATCCAGCTGGTATCCGATGCACAGAAAGAAAAGATGAAGAAAGGCGGAGCAGCTAGATGGTTCTCTTAGATAGTTAATACTTGTCTTTTGCTTTTGCTCTGTCATATCTGCTAACTCCTGTACTCATCAATTCATATATCAATGAATATGGAGTTTCTATGTTATTGTCGTTTACTGTTATTTACCTTAAATAACCAAAAAGCTAATCTCTCCAGAACATGATTCATACTTGATTAAGCTGACTAAGTGTGGTTTTGACATCATCAAAAAGGGGGAAATTGTTGGGAACCCCACAATATATTCTAAGTTTTGATGATGTTCA
>JAPKLX010002086.1:226-15446 GCA_026898415.1 Leonotis leonurus | reverse complement strand
GTTTTAATTACGTTTTAATTATGGCTACAGTATTTCGGGGTATTACACTAAACGAGAAAGAGTTCAGATCTTACTAGACGAGGAAGCAGTTCAGGTAGGCTTTCTTATACTAAAAGAAAATATGCGTGTTTTATCCGCATTTATGTTATTTCTTTTCAAATAGCTTTTGAATTGAAATTGATATTTCAAGTATTATCTTGCCATAAATGTTTTATGTTTTGTATGATACATATCTGCTATGATTATGAAATCGAATTCGGGTTCCAGTGGGTAAGCATCCCCACTCGAACTAGTGTACACAAGGACCGTGAGTCATCTTAGCGGGTTGGCCGGTCAAGGTGTCCATGGAAGGTGGCCACCTCCCCGGCACACAGAAATTATAGATATGATTGATTACTAAAGAACTTAGACTGACCAGTCAACTTTTAGATCCCACAAAAGAATTTAGTGAACATAGGTTTCTTTCAGATAAAAGCCCTATGTTTCACTGTGATATGGCAATGACAATTATATATGTATGAGTGCGATTTCGGCATGTGTCTACTGAGTAATTTTGTACTCAGCCCTGCATGTATTTATAAATGTGCAGGTTGAGCTGTGATGTCAAGGAGGAGTGCTCAACGATGGTTTTGTCGAACTCAATTAGCGTTTAACTCTTGGGGGTTTACATGTCTTCATACATGTAGACTTAGAAAATGATCCAATTTCCGCTGCGAACACTCTTTTCAGTATTCAGTATTTCTAGACGTTTTGATCAATGACTTATGTATTTTGGTATCGGATAATCAGTACCGAACTTCATGCACGAAACCTTATTTATTGAAGCACTTATCATATATTCACCTTCGAGCTATTACCCATTTTTCTTATTCATTTCTATATTTTATTCCCGAGTCACGGTTATACCCATCGTTACTACAGTTACTGAAGGTGGGTCGTGACATTTAATTTCGCATTGTGGATTTGATTGTGATTCAAACCCGAAGACTCGTTTAGTGCATTATTTCCAGTTTAATTCATGAGTTCTACTGTTTTCTTATTTGTTTACTATTTTTCCTTTCTCGTGGCTTCTTTCTTGATTAAGTTTAAATTATTGATTTCCTATTCAATTATCCATGTTAATTAATCAATTGAAGCATGTCAAAATTTCATTCCTTTAATTCTTCGTTCTTAAACTTAGGATTTAATTTCTTTCTTAATTATCGCCTAAATAATTTGTTTTCTTATTCCTTTAATTTCACTCGCATAGGTAATTAATTAATTTAGTTAATAATCATTCAAACCCCAATTATTTAATTGCTTTCTTATTTTACAATATAGATGAAGCCATGTTTAGCCTTCCTTGAGAATACAACTAGGGTTAACTTATTAATCTATAATGATCTCGTTCTCTTGCGAGTAACTTAAGTAAAATAAGTTGAAACAAAATGTATTATTACTTTTATTGATATTATAATATAAACTTTATTATCACTTTTATCATTTACTTTTATTAATATGATATATGTATATAAGTTCTGATATATTACGTTTTGAAATCAAGTATTATTACTATATAAATGTCACGCCCCCAAATCCCGAAGAACAGTTCAATTAGGGCGTGACTGCGAGGTATGATAAAAGCAACTAGAACAAAAGAAAAAATTTTGGAAGACAACCAAATCTGAACCGAAACTTGAAGTTACATGAGTAAAAATACTTCAATGTAATTAAATAGGCAAAATAGTTCAGTTATTTAACCAAGATCCAACGAGTTCCAGGTACCACCCCGAAGGGTCAAAGAGAAACATAATTGCTATACGAACTAAAATACTGTTTTTAAGAGCTCTGGTTCATGAAGTCAAGCTATGAACATTAAACACTATCAAAGAGTGTTGCAGCGGAAGACTTAAATTGGAAACACATATATGAAGATATGTGTTCGTACTCTGAATAAAACATCTGACAGCCAAGCAACTCTTCTCAGCACCGCCGCCAAAGCCACCTGTCTCAACCTGCAAGTTTTTGGAAACACAAGCAGGGCTGAGTATTGGAATACTCAGTGGGTTATGCCGAAAACCGTCATAATTATCTTTTTGTCATGCATCACAGTATAACACAAGGGTTTTCCGTGAAATAACTTGTGTATACTAAACATTCATTTTTCCATTCATAAATTTGGTACGGTACCGTTTTCTTTCCTTTCTGTATTATCCATATCTGTAACTACGCTGGGGAAGGTGGCCACCTTCCGCAAATGCATCCCTTCACCGGAACCAGCGCAACGGGCTCACAGTCCACGGCTTCTGTGTACACTAACCTTGGCCAGTATGCTCACATGGCTCAAGATCCGATCGATTACATACGTTGGCAAGCCAACACAGATAGGCATCACACATAAAACACAAATAATTTTATGCATGACAATCATTCATTCAACTTGCACTTTGATAATTATGCTTTAATACAGCAAAAATTATAGTTTGTACTAAAACCCACCTGATTTTCAAGTGGTTGAGTTTCTACTGCTTTACTTTCTCGTTCATCGGTCTCCTCCTCACGCTTGACCTTCAGGTAACAAGCTAACTTATAAAAAGATTCGAGTCTTAAAGGAAATAACTTCTATTCTACTCCTAGCTCGAATTCATTAACTTATAACGTACGTCTTATAAAGAGTACTAACAAGAAGGGAATTATGAGATTTTGAACATAACGTGGTCGAAAAAAAATTCGACATGACCTCTACGTTCATTTAAGCTTAACCCTCGTTTAACCAAAACGAGTAAACCATCTAACACATATCAACATTGCCCCATTCAACTCTCTCTCGAATAAGGACTTCGTTCCTCTACTCGGACCTATCCCAACTCAATCTCAAATCATAACAACAACAACAAATCAACATTTAAAACATTTTGAATTCATTTCGTTTTTCACTGCGCAGTCTAAGTTCGTTCCACTTTTGGGTACTCAAACGTATTCCGATAAAACTGAAATTTGACAGGAACATTATAGACACGTAAAGGAACAACTTTCATGAAAAAACCATCTTCAAAATCGCAACCGAAAAATACGAAATAATTCGAGCAAAACAGTCACGTTTTTGTCTAATTTTCCTCGATTCTTGAATTTTCTTTCGTTTCTATGTTCTCTAACGTCATACGAACAATAATAATGCTACACAACATAAAATTGTGCCTTCCTACCCTTCCAACTAGACAATAATCTCGAAAATTGGCTAGGAAAAAAGAATAAGGAATTCTAAATTTTAAGTCCGGGTTCTCGACTTCATGATAAAATAATGTTCTCGGAAACATTCCGGAAAATCACGGCTCTCTTAGAAAAACATTCCGGACTTAACTTTAAAAGTTAATAAAATTTTCTCGTCTCGTTCAAAATGATGAACAGTGATTTCTCGATAAATACATCATTCTTCCGAAAGTCGGAATTATTAAATTTTCACCTTATCTCCGTATCGTAAAATAATTGAATGGAAAAACAGACGCTGCTTCGATACGAGTTCTCGAACTTAAATTATGACGATAAACGTCAAACCGAATTTTCTCGGTTTCTTTCTCGATCTCAGAAATTTTTGAAATGACTTTTAACTCACATTAGGAGTTCTATTCTTTAATACGAGTCTTTAAACTTTCAGCGGATCTTGAATCCCTCGTTTATTCATAAATTTTTCTTTTATTCGAGTTTCTAATTATCGGGGTTTACATTCTACCCTCCTTAAAGAAATTTCGTCCCGAAATTTGCTCATCTCTGGGTACTTCTCTTTCATCTTATTCTCGAGTACCCATGTTGCTTCCTCATAATTGTGGTATCCCAACATAACTTTAATTAATGGAATCCTCTTTGTTCTTTATTTATGGATCTTTCGATCTATAATTAATTCTGGCTTTTCGTTCTGGCTGAGGTCCTCATTGAGAACGATTATCGTTATTATTATGACTTATTTAGGATTAAATCCTAAGTTGCGACTCGTGGAAAACGTTATGGACAATGCCGAAACTCGGTGGCAAGCCAACTTATATGCTACTGGGCCTATTCGTTCCAGAATTTCATACGGCCCTATAAATCTGGGTCTGAGCTTACACTTGACGTCAAATCTAATTATTCCCTCAGAAGGTGAAACCTTCAGGAATACTTTATCTCTTTCTGCAAAGTGCAGTTTTGAACGGCGTGTAACCGTATACTTCTTCTGTCAATTCTGGGCCTCATGTATTCTTCGTCTGATTTTTCTTACTATCTTGATCACCTCATCAATGGTGTCAGGCCCTAAAATTCTTTTCTCGCCTAATTTATCTCGATAGGGTGGTGATCTACACTCCTTTCCATATAAAGCTTCATATAGTGTCATTTCAATGGCGGCCTGATAACTGCTGTTATAGGCTTCGTATATTGCCTTGGTCTACATCGACCATTCACAACATATCCTCTAAGGTGTGGATAGTCCCTTTTGTTTGTCCATCTATCTGTGTATGGAAAACGGTGAAGTTAAGCCTCGTGCCTAACTCTTTCTGTAGACTAGTCCAAAATCTCGATGTAAACTTTGCATCTCTGTCTAACGTAATTGTGACAGGTGTTCCGTGTAGATGTACCATCTCACGGACATATAACTATTAACTTTTCCAACACATACGTGATCATTATCGGTAAGAATTTAGCTGATTTGGTAAGTCGATCTACTATCACCCAAATCGCAATATTCTCTTTCTTAATTCTGGTGTCACCACGAGTACTGTGACATGACCTTCTATGGTCTCTCATGAATGAATTTTCTTTAAGTTAATATTCTCAACCTGTGAACAAGTTTTTTTTGGTTCTTGAGCTAGGGGATAACTCAACTTTGACTGATCTTTACGACTCAGATCATTGGCTACTACGTTAGCCTTGCCTGGATGGTAATTTATACCATAATCATACTCTTTTACTAACTCGAGCTACGTCATTTGTCTCCAATTGAGGTTTCGCTGCTCGAAAACGTATTTCGAACTCTTATTTTCTGTGAAAACCTCACACCTAACTCCGTAGAGATGGTGTCTCCAAATTTTTAGAGAAATGCACAATTGCTGCAAATTCTAAATTGAGCGTGGGATAAATTAGCTCATACGACCTAAGTTGTCGAGATGTATAAGCTATCACTTATCCTTCTCGCATCAGTGTGCAAGCTAGTGCATTCTTAAAGACATCGGTATATATAACATACCCTTGGTTTGGCTCTAGCACTGCTAGGAATGGTGTAGTAGTCAATTTCCTCTTGAGCTCTTGGAAACTAACTTCACATTCCTAACTCCACTGATACTTGATCCCTTTCCAGAGCAATTATGTCATGTGCCTGGTTATCTTAGAGGATCTCTTGATGAACCTCCTGTAATACTTAGTTAAACCTAAGAAACTTCCGATTTCATTAGGGTTAGTTGGCGACTTCAAATCATGTAATGCTTCCACTTTTGCGGAATCCACTTTGATTCCTTAAGCTGACACAATATGTCCTAGGAACATTACTTTCTTCAACCAAAATTCATACTTGCTGAATTTGGCAAACACATCTCTGCTCGTAGAGCCTCTAAATCGATTCTCAAGTATTCCTCTTCACTCTTGGACTATATGAGAGTATCATCCATAACTAGTTAGACAAACTTGTCTAAGTAAGGGCTAATCACTCGATTCATGAAGTTCATGAATACAACTGGAGCATTAGTCAATCCGAACGACATTACTTCATACTCGTAATGACCATACTTGGTTCGGAAAACCGTCATGAACACATCTTTTTGTCAATTCTGAGTTGCTAATACTCAGACCTTAAATCGATCTTTGAGAAAAATCTGGCTCATTTAAATCTGATCACACAGATCGTTCATCCTTGGAAAAACGATATTTATTCTTCATAGTAAGTTTGTTCAACTTACACTAATCTATGCACATTCTCAAAGTTCCATTCTTCTTCGTCACTAACAACCCCGGAGCTTCCCATGGTGATACGCTAGGTTTGATGAAAACCTAGGTTCAATAATTTCTGAAGTTGGATATTCAGTTCCTGTAACTCCTTGGGTATCATCATGTACGTAACTTTCAATACTGGAGCTAACACTGGTTTCCAGATTGATTGAAATTTCTACTTATCTGTCCGGTCATAGACCCGGTAGTTCTTCAGGAAATATCTCCTGAAAATCTCGTACTACGAGTATATCTTCTATTGCTCTATCCAAACATATTTCCCATACAGTTAAACGAGAAAAACTTGGCAATCATTTATCATCATTATCTTTTTAACTTGTAGGGCAGATATAACGAGTATCGCCCTGCCCATTTCATGGAATAATGTTGGTTCCCTTCTAGGGTTTTGAAAAAAAAATTCCTCTCATTTTAGATAGTCGCATCATAGTTCTCGTTTAACCAATTCATTCCTAGAATTATATCGGTATCCCACATTTACATCACATTACGATTATTCGTTGTGAACTCATTCGTTTCGATCTCTAACACTAGGTTAGAACATACTCGAGTAGCGGATCATGATTCCTTTCAGGAATGTAATTACTTTCTTCTCATGACTTATTGATTTACGTTTCAGTGCTAGAGTATTACAACATGCATTCGAGATACTTAAGTGAGATGTTCTAGTTTGAAACCATAACTATAAGTACTTGTTATTCTGTTCGTACTGCCTCGGATTCATAGTAAACGTCTGAGCATTCAGTTGTCGTTACGGCGGGGAAAAGGTTGCTCCTAACCTTGTAGAGCTCTAAGTGGTTGCGGTTTCTGCCCATAGTGGCCTTGGTTCTGTCTATTCTACACATTTCACTGCCCTCCTAGGCAGTATCGTACAATGCGACCTTATTATCTATACTTGTAACATGCATTACTGCCCGCCTTGCAGGTATCCTTGTAATTCTTTTCACCATTTAGACATGGAGAAATAGACTAATGTCCTTGTTGTTTACTTCCTCATCTAGGGAAGTTAGGGTGGCTTCGTCCCGGAGGCATGGTATGGTGTTCCAAAGCTACCTCCACTTGACATCCATGCTTTAGTGCATATTGACGTGCTCATGGCACGATGAGGCATGACGGTATTCGTCGTGCCTTGATTACGATGATTATTTCGTAACGTTCTCATCTTCTTCATTCTCGTTTTCTATCGTTTCTCTCGTGGTTCTTCATTTCTTTCTTGTGGGTTCAACATACTTAATTCCTCCACTTCTCGTTCCTTTGAACATCGTGTTTTCTTCTCGAATCGTGAAAATCTAAGAATTGGAATTTCTTAAAGCTTTGCTATGTTCTCATTACGTAGACTCGTGAGTCTAGTAAAATCTATTATTATCCGTCTCTCTCGCACTTTCACTTTTCATGAAAGTAGAACTCATTAAGAGTCCCGAATAAAAACGGATCTAAAGTCCACGTTCGTACTTGAGAATAACATTCGAGCAAGAGGACGGCGCTTTTAATTTACTGCAAGAAAGTGGCACGCTAATACTTCTTCCGGTACTCAGTACTTCATAACGGAGGCATGGCATGGTGTTTCTATGCTGTTCATACTTAATATATATACCTTGCTGTATATTGACACGCTCATGGCGTGAAAAGACATAACGTCTTCATCGCTTCTTTACTACTAGTTATCGCGTAGAACAATATCAGCTCCTTTGTTTCTTGTACCTCATTCTCGCTTGCGTCTTCCTTGCTAAAAGAGTTTGAAGCTCATTTATTTGGTCTCGATTACTTAAACTTAAAGTAAACGTGAATCTAAAGCATATCTAGATTCTTGTTCTTTTTGTTGTCAAAACGACTCGTTCTTCTTCTATCTTCTGAGCAGTAGGGTAAATGGGAATCCCTAAAGCTTTCTATGTTCTTGTTATGAAGTTCATAAGTCTATCATAACCTCGTGTAGTAGCCCAAAATTTTCATTAAGAACTATCCCGTATTAGATGAGCCGTAATAAATTAAAATTTCGTTTGTGTATAGTCTATCAATGATTTAGTTGATGGTATTAGCTGTTTGTGGTTTAAGTTAATTGTTTCAATATAGAACTTATGAGAACTTAAGCTAAGACCAAGGTCTTAAGAAAATAATATTAGGAGGATGATCTTTTTAGTTGTTAAAAGAATTGTGGTTGTTATTATGAATTCTTTTATGTATAAAAATATGCTTAATATAGGTAATGGAACCACAAGGCAATATATAGTATTAAAGTGTGATCTTTAAATCATACTAGACAAGATTTACCTTAGAAGATCTTAAAAGAATGAGCACCTATATGTATATATTAAGCATGTACATATCTGAAAATACTAAGAGATACGCAAGCATAAGACATAAATAAAAGTACACACACACACACTGCAGTAAACAAAAGGAGGTGATATCCCTTCCATATATATATATACACTTGGAATATTGTCTTACAATGAAGATCTAATGAACCAATACAAATAAAATACAATTATAGATAAGATAACTATTACATGTGATGTACAATGAGTATAAACTATCTAAAGTCAAGGTAGTAGGGCTGCAAGCCTACCACACTTTACACCTTTGAAATCTAATAAAATCTATAGGTACAACATATCCTAAGTTGAGTAAATTAGGAGCAAAGTCAGCTGCAGTTAAGGGTAATAAACAAAGAACTACAAATCTATATAAATGATTTGGACGGCTGCTATTAGAGAAGAGGGACAGTAGCAGTCACTTCTTGTTTCCCTCACAAACAGCACCTGCAGGGGACTGCATAAATCAAACCAATGAGATTTAATTTGAAGACAAAAGCTGGGCTAATACAGGCTGAGATGAAAGAAAGGCAAGCTGCCAAAATCTTTCATCCACCTGCACAAGCAAGGGGAGTTTTAATATTCAGATTTGTTACAATAGTAATAAGCATAATCAAGGGTTGAAACATGCTAGATAATATCACACATTGATCTAATGGCTAGGATGTTTCCACTAGGACTCAATCTCTCCTATAAATAGAGTACCTCTCATAACTTATAACATTTCTAACAACGCACAACTCACACAAATATACTACAAACGAAAGAAGCACATAGAGTTCAACAAGGAGAAGAATAAGTGAAGATTTGGAGGTAAGTAGTTTAAAACTTTGAGCATTCAGTGTTTAAGTTCTGATTATTGAATTTCAGTTCATAGCTCTCTCTTATCTCCACTACTTAAAACTGAAAGGAAACCTAGAAAATTTCACTTAACAGGAAAGAACATTAGAGGCTTAACCTTGGACTTAGAATCTTGTATCAAAATCAGAAACTTTACTGTGTGTGTGTTATATCTTGCCATTTACCAAATTCTGACCTTAAGTCTCAGATTCAATGTCCACAACATAATAAATGCAGAATTTGTTCATATTCATGTGTTCTTTTGCTTAAACCAATAAACAGAATGGGCATCCAGCAAAACATAGAAGCAATTCAGACTTTGGTTAAAAGACTATGTAAAGCTTTTAATAAGGCTATCCATACTTAGGAAGCTATTTCACATAATAATCAAAATCCAACATTTAAGGACAATAGGAAAGAACTAGAAAGGAGAATTTAAAGATTTAGCTTTCTTAGCTAACATCTTGACAGAAGAACCACGCAGCAGCTCCAAACATAACCAACTAGAGCCCTGTCAATATCAAAACGATTTAGTTATATAAAAAGAAAGTTAAAATCATTCTGCTCAGAAATTGAGACATTAGAAATCTGCATAAACTCTAAGCTGCATTAGAAACCACCAATTCACATTCTGACAATAGACTATCATGGTTAATATACATTCTTGAACCCAAATCTTAAACCTATTTCAGATTTAGAATTTAGAGAATTCAATTAACTTCTAAGGCAATTAATTATAACCAAACCATAGATTATTAAGAACAGAACATATAGGGATATATATGTGTATATATATATTCTGATTGTAGGACTTAGACCTATTAATATTACATTCACTTTGTAGAACATAAGATGACATCCCAGAGGTTCAACTCAACCTCTAAATCTGTATGGGAAGAAACATGCAGTAAGAACAAAATGAAACATAGAGTTACCAACTAGAACTTATCCCAGATATAAATTTTAAAACATACAGAATACAGACTTCATAGTTCAGTCATGTGTATATATATATATTCTGGTTTGGACTCAACCCTATAATTGCATTCTATGAAACTTTCAGAACATAGAGCCATGTAAATAATCAGACTGTAGAACCTAAGATCTATACACATGTATCAGAAATATAACAGTCATATACATGTGGTTGAATTCAGAACAAAGATATACACATTATCTCACATTTAAGCTTTAGAAACTGAACTTCTGAACTTACACATAAACATACAATTTCAGAAAATTATGTGTATAAATTCGGGTATAGCAACATAGGGCAGAGAATATATATATTTCACCTTTAGACTTCAGATATCAAAGCCTAGATCAATATTATCAGAATGCACGAACATATATCTAATGTTCAAATTCAAACCTAGGAAGGATTTTGGGAAAATTAAACTTCAAATTGAAAACCAACCCACAATTATCGAATTAGGAACAAGGGTTTACCCCAGTACTTCTAACTGAGCTTAGTTCCACCCTGAGGAGAGTTTCGAGTGACAGCCGAGAGAGAGCGGGATTCCAGGGGTTGCTACAGAAGGCACACGACGGCAGAATTTACTGCTGGCCGCCACTCTCGACACCAGGAGGAGCGCGAGGAGTCCAACGCCAGGAAGAATCGAACAAAGAGTAGGAGAGATCGAGAATTGAGGGAACCCGAAATTAGAAATTTAAAATCGTTAGAACTAGGGTTCAAACCATAATCGAAATTTGGAATGGGGAGTTACAGAAATTTAAAATCTAAATTAGAAGAATTGAGAGGAGGAAGAAGCTTATCTTAATTGATGAGGGTGAACTCCGGTGAGCCTCCAACAGGGAACAACCGCGCAGCAGGGCGAGAGGGAAATGGAAGTCGGAGGAGAGAAAGGGAGTCGAGAGGCAGAGAGTAACGAGGGAGAGGCAGAGAAAACGGGAGCGAGAGAGAAGAAGAGGTAGGGTGCTATGTCTGGGAAGAGAGAAGGAAATGAAGTAGGGTTTTCTAGAAAGTGGGCCGGATATGGGCTGAGTTACGGGCCGGGTCGAATAGATTTTGGGCCGAAAATTTAATAATTGTTGGGCCTAAATTAATAAGATCTATGGGCCGAAATAATAAATGGACTGGGTTTCAGTAAAATAAAGAATTGGGCTGGATAAATTAATTAATCTAGGCCTAGGAAATTAATTAAATGGGCCCAGTTTAAATTATATTAAGATAATGAATACTTAACTAATTAATTGATTAATTAGCAAAGTTCAATTAATTGATTAATTAGCAAAGTTCAATTGATTGATTAAGTTAATCAATTAAAAGTCTTGGAGGAAAGATATTCTAAATTGAAGAATTTTATTATTTAATTTGGTTAATCACATCAATAGGGATGATTATTAATTAAGAAATTATGATTATAATTCCAAAGGAATTATTTAAGTATGTCTAGGAAAATATATCCTTAGTACTCGAAAACGAGTAGAACTAAGATACGAGATTTATTTCTCGAATTAATAAAATACCATTTCACTTCACTTAAAGATAAGTAAGAAGAGAACTTATACTCAAGCCAAGTATCTTATTACGAGATTTATTTAAGGTTACTACGGAAGTGGAAGTTCGAAGACCAGGAAAGATTAATCTTCAAAGACAAGAGAGAATCTAACGAGGTAGGCTTTCTTATACAAAATAAAATGAGTGTGCCTATTAGTATTGATGTTATTTCTATTCAAAAATCTTTGAACAGAAGGTGAAATTTTCAAGTATTGTCTGCCATAAAATGTTTATGTTTTGTATGATACCTATCTGCTTAAATTATAATCGAATTCGGGTTCCAGTGGGTAAGCAACCCCACTCGAACTAGTGTACACAAGGTGACTGTGAGTCGACGAGTGTTGACCGGTCAAGTGTCCGTGGAGGGTGGCCACCTTCCCGGTACACACAAGTTACAGATATGGTAGATTACTAAAGAACTTAGACTGATCAGTCAAATTTTAGGTTTCACAAAAGAATTTAGTGAACGTAGGTGCTTTAAAGACAAAACCCCTACGTTTTCACTCAACATGGCATGACATATATATATTGTAAGTATGCGTTTTCGGCATGTGTCTACTGAGTACTTTTGTACTCAGCCCTGCATATATTTCTAAATGTGCAGGTTGAGCTATGATGGGAGGAGGTGCTATACAAGGCTTTGTCAATCTCTTTTGCTATTACGAACTCTTGGGGGTTTACATGTCCTCATACATGTAAACTTTATGTTTGATCCTATTCCGCTGTAAACGTCAAGGTTTTCTATTATGGATATGTACTAAACCACTGTTGAACCCGTTGATATATATGTTGTTATCCGAAACTTAAATCCTATGTATGAATCATCTATATTACGGAAGTATCTTTCAGTTCTACCATCAGTTATCCACCCCTTTTCTATCCCCGCTTCTTTAATCCCTCCTTTAGTCACGTTTTCCCCGACTTCGCTATCCTTAGCGAAGGGCGGTCGTGACACCTCGGCATAATAATATTGCAACAAATTTACTTAAAAATAATGCAATCAACATCTCAACTCATGCTCGTTAAAATATAACTTTCATGCTCTTTAAAATCATTTTCTCATGAACTCTGTGAAAACACCTTCTCTTTAAACCCTGTGCAATCACAATCACAATCACAATACCAATCTCCTTAAACTCTTTGAAATCACTTACTTTTCTCTTGGGCGAGGCATGGCGTGCTGAGAGTTGCTGTCAGACCTCTGTACATAGTCTAATAACTCAAATTAGACCACATTGAAGGAAACACATCTTAGAGCGAATAATTTGCTCAGATATCACCTTGTGATATTTCTGGAATCACCTTAGTACTCAGAACGAACAAAAACTGGTGTTCTGATACTTTCTATAGTGTTACTCGAATTAAACTTTGGTACTCTGGGCGAAAGAAACAATCTGTGTTGTTACTTGAATTAAACTCGTAGTATTCGGAGCGAAAGAACTATTGCTCTAAACCACTTTGTTTCATTAGTAGGATGTCACGCCCGCCCTCCGCTAAGTATAGCGAAGTCGGGGAAACCGTGACTTGGGAAGGGATTAAAGAAACCGGTATAGAGATGGGGCAATGGAACAAGGACTAAACTGAACAACAATCTCATAATTGGGCGAATAATTCATCATATATGATTAGCAAGAAGGGACTTGAGTCTTATGCTCAATACATAATAACTTGTCATGAAAGAAATTCGAGTCTTAGGTTTAGTACATAATGATCTCAAACTAGCAGCGGAAAGTTACTTGGATCGCTAAAAGCTCTACATGTATGAAGACATGTAGAACCCCCAAGAGTCAATTAATAAGAGATCGACAAAAAGCCCGAACATAGCACTCCTCCTTCATCATCGCTCAACCTGCACATTTATAAATATATGCAGGGCTGAGTACAATTTGTACTCAGTAGACACATGCCAAAATCGCACACATACAAATATAATTGTCATGCCATTGTAAGTGAATCATAGGGATTTTGTCTCTAAAGAACCTATGTTCACTAAAATCCTTTTGTGAAATCTTAAAGTTCGATCGATCTAAGTTCTTTTGTAATCTACCATATCTGTAACTTCTTCTTCTTTGTGTCGGGAAGGTGGCCACCTTCCACGAACACCTTGACCGGCCAACCCGCTCGATGACTCACGGTCACTTTAACCGGCCAACCCGCTAAGATGACTCACGGT
Organism: Leonotis leonurus; assembly: GCA_026898415.1. NCBI lineage: Eukaryota > Viridiplantae > Streptophyta > Magnoliopsida > Lamiales > Lamiaceae > Leonotis > Leonotis leonurus. The sequence goes on along the minus strand of JAPKLX010002086.1, from coordinate 1,654 downwards.
TACCTTGTGTACACTAGTCCTAGTAGGATAGCTATCCAACCGAGACCCGAATTCGATTCTTTTAACTTCACTGAGCAGATAGGTATCATACGAAAATCATAAACACTTTATGGCAGACAATACTTGAAACATATTTTCAGTTCAAATGCTTTTTGAAATGAAACATAAACTGATACAACACACATAATTTTAGTTGTATAAGAAAGCCTACACTTGATGTATAAGATAGAAAGCCTACTTGAATGGTCTTGATTTGTGTTTGCCTCGTTCTCGCGATGCGGATCCGACCTCTCGTCGAAACCTTTAACATGAATCTCGAGTGAGATATATTGCTCAGGTATATCAATTAACTTCTATGTGCAAGGGACTACTATCCTTGGTTTTTATAAGGGTTTGGTCTTGATCCTTAAAGATCGACTAGTACATGAGTCTAGGAGCTGTATTTCTAGATAAGTCATTCGATGATTTCTAAGTCACGGTATAGCTCGAGGATTTACTATACCCGAATAAATAGATATTGGGTAATATAGCTAAAGACATTCCTAATTTGATATCTTGCTTCTTAACTTGAAGCAATTAATTATTTAACTGCTATCATAGGCATGGTTTATAATTTAATCATTTCTTATGATTAAATTCTAATTGATACATTAGGTCCTACTAATATATCTCTAATTTAATATATTGATTCTTAAGTCAAAATATCTATAAGTCTTTCATAGGTTAAGATAACTGAGCTAATACATATCTCGTAGTATGACTCACAATTAAATCAATTCTGAAGATTACATTCTAGTGAACCAATTATAAATTAATTATCTAAATTAATTAATATTCTACTTCTTGGGCTTGGTCAAAATAAATAGATAAATTCCATCTAATAGAATTATTCGTAATCCGTCTACATGATTCATTTAATTTACGACATAGTTTGGTTTAGCCCATTCAATTAATTAAGCAGCAAATCTTTAAATCGACCAGTCCATCGTTTACTTAATTGGACTTGGCCCAATTTATTAAGTTTCTGGCCCAACAACTATTTAGTGGGTCCATACTTAACTATTTCTAAGTTTATACTTGGACAATTTAACCCACTTCTTTCCCTCGCGGTCTCTTTTCTCTCGCTGTCCTTCTCTTTGTTAAGCAGCGAGCTGCCCCGCTAAGTAAACGATCTGGTTGAGTGGCTCCATAACGATCTGCCCTCTCCAAAACGATCTGCTCTATTGCCAAGGCACAGCAGCGAGCTGCTCCCGTTTGGACTTCCCAGCAGCGAGCTGCTCGTCACTTGGTAAACGATCTGCTTCTTCACCAGACGATCTGCTTCTTCACCAGACGATCTACTTATCGCCAAGGCACAGCAGCGAGCTGCTCATCACTATCTCCTCTCCCTAACTCACTATCTGTCTAACAGCAGCGGGCTGCCTCGCT
>JAPKLX010000811.1:10770-42021 GCA_026898415.1 Leonotis leonurus | reverse complement strand
GGACGTAGGGGGTTTCCCGAACCACGTAAAAAGCTGTGTTATTTACTTTCTACATTTTAAATTTCAGTTATTTTATTCACTAATCTGCACACATTCAAACTACACTTTTAATAGATCTGCTAAATCTCTTTATAAGATTTCAAAAAGTTTTCTAATCAAGAGCACTGACTAAGTCCACCATATTCCGCACACAACACTCTGCTAGAAAAACAATATTACTCTTGATTTCTGCTTAAGTGTTATTCACGTGAGAGTTTTTGCCTGGACAGAACGAGATCGATCTGGTTATCGATTTGGTCTGTCACAACTAGCGATCTGGTTTCAGAAAGCTTAAATCTTTCTAAGTAATTAGTCAAGTAAACTGAAAAGTTTGTTTTTGGTGTTTTCCCCCCCCCCCCCCACACACACACACACACACCAAAACCTTACTCTTTCGGGACCAACATTCTTCACATATTGTAACACACAGATCATCTGTTAAGTTCACATATTACTCTATTATGTTAAGTGTCTATCTTTGAGATCTTTTGTTTTGTCCACAAAACAGACCATCTCTAAATCTGCTAGTCACGATATCCGTTAGACTACAACATTTAACGTTATCAATCTTCAAGAATTGTGATTGTTTGTAATTGGTGTATTTGGGCCCCCCCCCCCCCCTACACCAATACTTTCTCTGTCGGGACCAACATCATAAAATAGAATCGAAAACAAGTTTGTTACAACGTATAAACATTAAGCATGTTTTATGGTATACAAACTCTAACAGGGTAAGATTTGAAGAATGATATCATTTTGAATGTCAGTGTCAATCTGACATCCCAAAATATTGATCTCACCTAAATAGACCATCATCATCTTCAAGACATGGTCTCGCATCGATAATCCTTCAACCATTGACGTGTTCATCACATTGCAAACGACCAATTTCTTAGCCACTCGACTCTATGTCCTGAAGATCTTGCCTAGGCTAAGAATAATCTCAGTGGTCGTAGGATAATATTCATGCTGATTTTGTAGTACATTCGACATAGAAGCCAGAATGTAACACTGCACTGTTTGAGATTACCAGAACATCCACTACTGATCTCGACTATTGTCTGGTGCCTCCGATGTTAGAGTTTGTATACCTCAAAGCATGCTTATTTCTTAGACGTTGTATCAAATTTGTTTTCAGTTTCATTTTAATGAGAAAAAAATATTTTTATCATTGGTTTGTTATTTATTTTCTTTGATTATTAAATTACAAACAAGTCCCTCTTCTATGACTGTAGAATGTATGGATAATACATGGTCACAGAAGGTAACACAGTCGGTTCCTTTGTAGAATAAAGTTCACAACCTAAACAGACTTGGACAGTCTAGTCGAGAGAGGTTGATGTATCATTTGATGTGAGAGCTGACCTTAGACCGAATAATGATATATGTATGTATATGCTGACAGACATGCTTGCATATATATATATATATATATTATGAGGTTTTTGTAACCCTATACAACAATGTCTTGGGTGGTGGTGATTGGTTTAGCGGGAAATGCTTGATTTTTTATCACATAGAATTGTGTCTCGGTGACACGAGTTAATTAAATCTGTTTGAAGCGTTCAAAAAGGTTTATTGTATAAGTAACGCGGCCGGTTGGAATTTATTCCATATACAATAATTAAAGTTTGAACTGGATCACTCACGAATAAACATATTAATTATTTTGAGTTGTCAGCAAACTCAACTAATTAATAAATTTAATATATCTTAAATGCGGGAAATATTTAATAATAAAAGGAAGATTACATCTGTAATTTTAATGGACGATGATAGTTCAATATTTATGTTATAGTGGAGTCGATATATATATATTTATATAAGATCTATACTTTATTATATTTCCTAAAGTAATTAATTTGAAAGTTAAATTTACTTGATATAATAATTAATTTAAGACCAAGACAATTAATTAAATGTAATTGTCTCAAATTGACTTTGAAAATTAATTAAATTAAATTATAATTTTAACTTAGTCATAATTAATTGGATAAAAATAAAAATATTAAGTTAAAGTTGGACTTGATCGAAGCCCATTCCTTTTCAAGTCCTAACATACTCTAAAATATCTATAAATAGAGAGGATGAAGAAACCAAAAAATTACCTCTCGTTCACTTAAAATTTTCGGCCACTTTGAAGTGTTTTCAAACTCTAATTTTCGAGCTCCTCTCTTGGAAGTATGAAAGGTATGAAAATTCCGCTTTTAATTAATTTTAACCATTTATTAAACATGTACGAAAATGTACATTCTTTCACGTTTCTGATACATATTGCGTGTAGCTGACAAGAACTGAATAATCCTCTCATGAAATAGAAAAATAAATAAATGCAAATACAAAAGATGACACCCACACATGTGATTGGTATACAGGGGGCCCTGTATATATACAGATATAAAATTCAGTTAGCTATCTCAGTCCATGCACGTTTGCTTCTTCTTTTACTCCACATTCTCCATACATAATCTTCCGCAACGTATTCCCCCAAATTCCTCCCGCGGCCGCTTCTACCCTGCCGATTCTAGATCTGGTCGCCCCGATTCCGCTGGGAAACCTCCGTTCTACGGTGAGTTTTTGGTCGCCTCTTCTTAGTCTTAATTAACTGTTTATTCCGTCGTCGATTTGAAGTTAATCCAGTCATTAGTCGCAGTGTGTCTTCCTGGAACCCCTAGAATTTTGGAATTTACATTTGCTATTTTTGTATTGCTTTGCTTTGTTAAAATGATTGGCCGTTGTTTGGTCACGAAAATGGGAATCGTCAAACTGAGACACGTATATGTATGAGTTTAACTATTTTTCGTCACGGTGTTGGGGCCTTTATTTATGAACGCCGTCGATCTATGATCTGATGAAACTTATTAGCCATATTTATAGCGTGCTTTTTTTTCTTCTTTTTGCCCTTTTTTGTGTGATTGTTTGCGCATGTTACAACGCATCGATTATAATGACAATAGGAAAATAAAGTATGAACCAACTGAGATCGGAGACGTCAACAAGAGGACATGTATTGATATAGGATTTACAGAATACAAATCAAGTTTACAAATGAGCTATTCGATGCCTGCTTCTTCAAGTTTCACCCAAAAATTTAGGAAAATCCATCTTAGGCATTCGATTTTGAAGACCAGAGTTGTGCAATTTACCTCGTTCTCTAGAAAACTACACACCCCCTTCGCTTTCCTCCGATTACTCCCTCTCTTAGTTCCGATTATTCCCACGATCAACTTCCTCTCTGCTGCTTCCTCGCACCTCTCAACGCAGCTCGTTTTTTATTTCATCGAACTGCATCCTTATAGCTGCTGCAATTGTCAGACTCAGCTCCGACTGTTGTTGAAATTGTGCGATGTGTGCATCCATGTTACCCGTTCGATCTTCCATCCTCCTCTTCCTTGGCATCTGGATTAGTGCGGTAAGATGGCTCTGGTACCACTGTTACAATGTTGCATTCTCTGGAGCATCGATCACAATGACAATTGGAAAATAAAGTACGGACCACCTGAGATTGGAGACCTCAACAAGAGGAAATGTATTGGTATAGAATTTGCATTATACAAATGAAGTTTACAAATGAGCTATTTGATATCTGCTTCTTCCTCAAGACTTCTATTTATATCTTCTACACTAACATTTAGTTACGCATCATCCTCCCTCCACGTCACCTTCTCTCCTACTTTACACCCATGCATAGCCCATGCACCCTCTCCTACTGAGTACTGCCTTAGTCTCTTCTTTTGTCATGACAGCGCATTAACTAATTGATGATGTAACTGGGTTGAATGCGTATTTAATTCACAACAAACATATTGATAGGTAAACTTGCCAATTTTTCGTCAAAGCTTTCTCGCTGAGACTATAATTTTGATTGTATTTTGATATTTGAATACGGATAAATATTTGAATATGAATAAAAAGTAGTTACCAGAACTATTCGTGTGAACTTTTTTACCTTGAAACATGTTTTCCATGTACATGGTTTGGAAAATGAATGATGCATACAGTGTAAAGTTCTTGGTAAATGTACTCTTCAAAATTATTTACTGCAGTAAATTTAAATTAAGTTCATGGGAAAACCAAGTCTTGTATCTTATTGAATGTAATAATAGATGAACTGTGGTATAATATTGGACTGAGAACAGTGAGTAGTTGACAATTTTATGATAAGGAACAGTTTTTGTGTTACTGTGTAAGTACTACCTTCTGTTGTTCTTTTAGTCTTCTTGGATCTATCTCCTTTTTATTGTTGACATATCTCGTGTCAATGCCCTTTCTATTTATCTGTGGAGTCTTGAGTCCAAACATGGTTCAAAAAAATTGGCCAAGAGATTATGCTTCATCAGATGAAGTATATTTTCTTAGCTGATTTTTTGTCATTATTTTGAACTAGATTTTCTGATGCTGTCTTTAGTTATATTTATTTCCCGACTTATCAGATGAGTATGTTATAGGTACACCGTGCACTAGTTTTTGAGGAAGAAAAGTTTAATGCTGTGGTTTCTCTGTGACGCCTGAGCTATTTTATTCAGATGGCATCACTAAATAATAATAGTTCTGATAGCATGCATGGTGGTTTCAATAACTTTGGTCATGCGAAATGCCCATTTTATTTTCTTTTCCATTACGAAACCACGCTTGGCAATGGTTTGAGGGGCTTCTTGTATTTCCTGGCTCTAGCGTACTGTTTCATTGGATTATCATCTATTACTGATCGCTTTTTCCGATCCATGGAGAATGTGGTTAAGCATTCGCGAGCTGTGGAAGAGATCGATCCTAATACTAAAGCTAAAGTTGTTCGAAGCAAAAAGGTTTGGAATTATGCCATAGCTGACATCGCTCTGTTGGCATTTGGAACTAGTTTTCCTCAGATTTCATTGGCAACAATCGATGCAATAAGGAATATTGGAAAGTTGTATGCTGGAGGTTTGCCCATTTTCATTTTCAATTTTCTTAAGCATTTATGATACTATTGGGCCACTGACTTTCCCTCTGCTTTTTGGTTAAGTCTGTGGTGTTCTATGTATAGGCTTTTATTGGCAATTTTTCTGTGAAAGCTTAAAATTTTATTCTATTATTGAGAAAAAAATTCATTCAGATATTTTACTATTTTCCCACTCCGGTAATTAAAATAATTCATTTCCAGTATCATGTTATATAACGCCAATGATTTGTTTTCAGTAGTCTTTTAATATTTACGGTTTTGAGACAGTTATTTAAAATAAAATTTATGACTTCTGTCATTGTATCTAGATTCTTCGGTAGACTCATGCATGGCTAATTGTGGCTTCCTATACAGAATACATTTGGTTCTCAAATGGAAAGCCGATTAGGCAATATGTCACAAGATGGAGTGTTGGCTTGATTCTCACTTCTGTTATTTATTTTATATTGTTTGTTATTTTCATGAAGATTTATGGAAAATAACATTGTTTATGAATGTGAAAAACTAAATTTTGCAAAAGTCGTGATCTTTCTTGTCCCTATTATTAATGATTTTGAGATGTCTTGAAGATTGTTTTCGAAAATTTTATTTTGTGAACTAAGGCATGAATGTTTCACTCTGACTTTTCTTTCTTTCTATTTTGTCATTGAATCATAAAACAGCCTATGAGTTAACCTTTATGTATACTGAAATTGCGGCCGGGTTACTTGGAATAGTAAACTCTATGTATCAATTTTATGAACAGGTTTAGGTCCAGGAACACTTGTTGGTTCTGCTGCTTTTGATCTATTTCCCATTCATGCCGTTTGTGTCGTTGTTCCTAAAGCTGGAGAACTAAAAAAGATAGCAGATATTGGAGTATGGCTTGTAGGCCTTTTTTGGTCTTTCTGGGCTTACATTTGGCTATACATAATACTAGAGGTCCTATTTTTTGGCTATGAAAATATTTTTACTGTTGACTCAAAAAAGTTTGGGAGATCACTCCTATTTTTATTATAGGTTTATCAGCCTAACTCCACTAGAACTTCATATAGTCTTTGTCTGTAGTGTATTGATCATATAGCTTACTCATAACTTTGCAGGTATGGACTCCAAATGTAATTACTCTCTGGGAAGCTCTATTTACAGTAGTTCAATATGGTCTTCTACTTCTACATGCCTATGCCCAAGATAAACGTTGGCCATATGTGTCCCTACCAACGTAGGTTTTTGGATGGTATTCTTTATATTATCTAATTTCTCCTGCAAAATTAAATAGTTAAGAACTTTTTTTTGATTTATTAGGAGAAGAGATGAGAGGCCTGAAGACTGGGTACCAGCAGAAGTTCCAAGTTACAAGAAAGGTAATGAGGCTCCTCATAAGTACTCTGAAATACATGAAGGTGATGAAGAAAGAAACACGGATATTGTCGACATATACTCAGTTCATTCTGTTAACCAAGGTAATCCTTGTTAATGCACTATATTTTCTGGATGTATCATCTTCCTCTACACTTTCTTTTCCCCCTTTCTGGAATTCAATGAGAAACTAATGTTCCACCTTTACTCCTATATTGGCATGTAATATTTTTCAAGACCACGTCTTCTTATTTTGCTATCTTCTTAATTCTAACATTATTGGTAGTGTAATAATATTCCTGCAAGCGATAACTAGATTTTTCTGCCATGCATTTTTGTTAGTTCTTGTAACGTTGGAGCCAGCATCAGTGCTTCACAATTAGACAGTAGCAAAAAAGTTATACTAATGTCTTTATCAATCTCCTGTTACTAAAATACAGCCTGCGTGCTAGCACGTGCAAGATTGTGCTTGTGTAGGACGCAACGAGAAGAGATGGTTTCTCTAGCTAAAGATGCAAACAAGGATTATCCCATGACGTTTGAGAATATCAGTAGAAGTGTTTATCATTTCCTCACTAATTTAAGGGGAACACAATAACTTGCAACAAATACGACTAATCTGCTTGATTCTGCAACAAACATGACTAGTTCTGGATCATAACATAGTCAGTAAATTTTTACAGTATTTCATTTCTATACTCCCAGCTCCATGGCCCCATGTTGGCAAGATATGATGGCCTCTCTGTGAATACATGACTAATAATTAATCAGTTAAAATTCCAATATTCTTTTTGAAATTGGAGATGATTATCTTCAGAAGTAAGTCTCTGTAATGTTTATAAATATGTTAAAGAAGATGCATACTTAGAAGTGCCTATTAATGTGGTGTTTTGTGGCCATCACCATAACTAAATGCTCTCTATTTATAGAATCCTTCATGGCGTTTATATGTATTCTAGACCTGCAGACAGTAATCAATGTATAAGAATGATTGCGTTACTGACATTGTTGAATTTTCTCAGAACGAGCTCTTGAAGATGATACACCTGAGAAAGATGATCTTCCCTCCATCTGGAAGAATCAGTTTATTGATGCTCTCACGGTACACTATTTACCCTTATTTTACCCCATCTTTACTTTGTATGTGGTGTATGGAAAAGGTTGTTATTTTTAACAGTGGGGAATCCGTCACCAACCTGCTCTTTAGCTATCCTTCACACTTCATCACTTCATTTGCGAATATACTATCCACCCTCTAATAAACATGTGAAACCATGCACATGGGAATTGGGAACAATGATTCTCAACCAATGCCTGGTTTTCTCTCTGCACAAGTTTCATTTGTTAGATGAGGCGATTTACCAACATCTTTTCATGCCTGTCTTGTCATTTATCCTTTTTATTTCTGAATAATTTCTTTCTTTCTCAAACAGTTGGAGAGTGCAAAATCAAGGAAGTTAAATAGTCCATGCCTTCGACTTGCAAAGGCTTCTTGGAAGCTGCTCATTGCACCATGGAGATTACTGTTTGCATTTATGCCTCCTTATCAGATTGCGCACGGATGGATTACATTTATTTTCTCTCTAGGCTTCATTGCTGGGATAGCTTACATCGTGACAAAGCTTACAGATCTAATAAGCTGTGTTACAGGTACTCTTTCTGGAGATATTTTCTCTTTCCAACCATACATGTTTCTTGCACAAGCACGTCATATTTCTAAGGGGTAAAAGTTAAAATACTCAATTTAGTAAGTAAAAGATAAAAAATACTCACTTAAAAATAAAAATTAAAAAAATACTCACTTACATGAGCACATGAGGAAATTGATGATGTTCTCATATATTTCATTTGATCATTTTACAAAATAATTTCAATTACATGAGCATATGAGAGGAAATTCCTCATGTTATAATATAATTTGGGTATTTTTTATCTTTTATTTTCAAGTGAATATTTTTTAATCTTTAATTTTTGAAAGTGGGTAATTTTATCCATAAACCCTATTTTTCTAGTCTTCTAAATCTATATGCAACGCCAATATCAGGAATTCATCCATACACCATCGCATTAACAGCTTTAGCCGCTGGAACGTCATGGCCTGATTTAGTTGCAAGCAAGATTGCATCAGAGAGGCAGATAACAGCAGATTCTGCTATAGCTAATATCACTTGCAGGTTCTAATCACTCATGCGCACCATCACGTACTTCAGTTTAGTATCTTTTCCCAAATATATATTCCCCAACTTCCATCAAAATCTCTTGCTGCTAATCCCAAATTCTTTGCAAGGCAAGAAATCACTGGTTATATTGCTAAAGTATCACTTTCAAGATTATGTTAATTTTTCAACTATTAAAAACTTAATAGTTGATTTCCCAATTTCCTTCAAAATCTCTATCTGTTTTTCCAAATTTTGTGAAATTGCTCAAGATCATCAAATTTCAAGATTCTATAAAATTTTCTTATGCATTTCCATGAGAACTCTAACCACTAGATTATCAATAACAACAATACATGAGTTTGCGTTTAATTAGCTTTGATTGACGAATCACTGGGATAAATCACCTTTAATTATGTTTATGCAGCAATTCAGTGAATATATATGTTGGCATTGGCGTGCCATGGCTGATAAACACATTGTATAACTACATCGCGTATAAGGAGCCATTAAGGATAGAGAATGCAGGGGGGCTTAGCTTCTCCTTGCTCATGTTCTTTGCAACATCGGTGGGGTGTATCGCTGTTCTGGTTATCCGACGTGTAACGTTGGGTGCTGAGCTTGGTGGCCCGAGACATTGGGCATGGATGACTAGCATTTTTTTTATGATGTTGTGGCTAACTTTTGTCACATTATCATCTTTACGAGTTTCAGGTGTCATTTGAGTACTACTTACTTTGGTAACTATGAATCCATATAAACTTACCATTGGGGGAGTAATTAATGATCCCATTGTAACATAAAATTCTTATGTAAAAGGATGATCATATCCTGACTCATAGTAATTTGCGTGATTTGCACTGTGTCAGTACATTCTTGATGGTACTTCATTTTCAAAAGTGTTCCGAAAATACTCCATTTTTGTAGTTAGTAGTATAAAGTTTTGAACATAATAGTTTTAGTAAACGTCGATAATTTTATTAGATTGAATTGAATATAGATTATACTTCTCCAGTCCCACTATTTCCGTCTTCTTTTATATTGAAATGAGTGTATTATTTTAATAAAAGAGGACGGAAATAGTGGAGCGGAGGGAGTATATAATATTGTTTACTAAATAATCATAATTAAAAGTAGTTAGTTTAGGTTTGCTTAGCAGTCAAAGTAGTTAGAGGTTAGCTACACAAACAAGTTAGTTTAAACTACTCCTAATTTAGTAGAAATGTCGCATTGTTCCTAGTAGCTTAGTTTACTCTCTATTAAACTTCTTTTTTTTGAATCTCCTATTATTTAAGTTATATTTGATTTTGATTTCATTCAACATGGTACCCGAACCAATTGGATATCTTGTTTTCTGCAATTTATGTTTCATCCATGTCTAGCAAATGTTTCATCAATGACTTTTTGTCTTCATTTGTTACTCCCCATTTTATTTAATTCCATTGAAGCAGCATCAGAATTATGTCGTGGAAGAATGGAGTGATATCAACCTTTTAGTTTTCTGGCTTCATGTTTTATCAACCTAAAATGAAGTTGAAGTAGTTTTCTCAAGCTTCTGTTACGGAGGTAAATTGGAAAACCTTGATGAGCTTTGCTTCTTCGATCTTCAATTCTTCAATGTTGTGGATGTATAAAAGTGCATCCAACACGTAGTCAGTTTCCTTGATTAGAAGATATACTTTCAATTGCATTGCTGCTTCCAAAGCTTCCGGAGTTCACTCAATACATAAAATGTTGGTCCAGGAAGAGCTTTAATTGAAGTGATCAGTGAGCTCAAGCTGTGTAGTGTGCGAAATATGGTGGATTTAGTTGGTTGCTCTTTTAATGAAAAACATTATTGAAAACTTAGCCAAGTATTATTAGCGATTGATTAAAACAAGATAATTATCGTGCAAGTGTTGGGTTAGCGAATCAAAACAACTGAAAATAAAGGATGCTGAAAGTAGATCACATAGTTGTTTTTATGTGGTTCGGGAAATCCCCTAGGTCCATGGTCCAATCAAACTGATCGGAAATCCACTAATAGGATGCTCTTGCTTCTTTATAATCGTTGAGTACGAGCCACAAACTCGAGCCAAAACTAGACCGAAGTTCGTGCATGAATACAGGTCTTTTCCCTTACAACTTGCAGATAAATCTGCTACAATTTCTCCACGTTAATCCACTTAGAAAACTACTAAGCTAGTGAAGAAATTACTCTTCCTTGATAAGACAGACTTATATCGAGCTTGACTATGATATGCAATGTTCACGAATGGCCTTTGAACGGAGTCTGGAGTTGGAAATCTCGTCGTAGAATGATTCAATAGTTGTGGAGATTTCTGGGCACAGTAACAACTCTTTGAACTTGAATTATTGCTTGTGTATCTTCTAGATTTTGTTTGAGACTTTTATAGGATCATTATTTGAATTCTGACAGTTGATTGGCGAGCATTGAATGTTTGATTGCCAATCTAGGATCTGATTCCTTGATTATATCCTTCTTGCCTTGTAGAGAAAGATTTGATTGATCTCCTTCCTTCTTCGAAGATATGATGTCGTAGCAGATACGATAAAAATATCTCTAAGTACATCAGGTGTCGCATTGTATACCAGATGACTTGAGATAGATCAGATCACTACCAAAGGTTGGGTGACGCATTGTATACCCAATATTTACTCGTTCTGCATCCTAGTGATTTGGTCCAGGTGTGCTTCTTCAAAGTGATCTGATCCAGGTATTCTCCTTCAAGGTGATCTGGTCCAGGTATTCTCCTTCAAAGTGATCTGGTCTAAGTTTGATCAAATCTTGTCTGGTGTTCTACTTCCATCAGGTTTGCTTGAGTACTTCCTTGTACCAGAAGACTAACCTAACTCATATGACTTCTATAAGACAAGACAGAACACTTGGAAGTGTTCTTGTCTTTTACAAAATTGCCATCAGCTAACCTGGTCTATAAGAGTTGGTTTTCTATAGATAAAGTTTTATAAGATAACCTATGTCTTTACAATGTAGCAACGCTAGAAATAAAAAAGTAGACTTGCTTCTGTATAAGGTTCACTAACTTGAGAGCGATCGCCCTGTTACAAGTAGAGAAAGCTAACTCTAATAAGCAGAATGAAGGAAATAATACTAAGTGTTGTTTCGAAAGAACATCATCAAAATTAATCTGCGATGGTTCCCAACATGGAAAATCTTGATGAATTGATCAAGTAGCTTTGTTCTATATCAGCTTCAAAATTGCCGATGCTTCTTTCCTTCGAGCTTCATCTTCTGAAATTCCTTCCTCATCGCCTTCGCTAAAGTGCTCCAAATGTGTTGGTGGATAAGTGGAAGAGTCGGTGTGAGCTGATGAGTTGTCTCTTGGTAAGGCTGATCCGCAGACTGTCCCTGTTGGGAACCCCACTAATTTATTTATGTTTTGATGATATTTTTCGAAACAACACTTAGTCATTTCAAGATCTCTAAAACTAAGTTATCAATATCATATTTTAAGGAACAAATTGACTATAAAAGGAGCAGATTGTTAGTTATACAATCTGTATTATTCTTATAAAGTTATCCTGCACATATTCATCATATTGACAAGCTTTAGTTAAATTGAACACACACAATTAGCATGTGTTAGGAACATATCGTTTTAGTTCATAACGATCTGTCCATAATACCAGCAGCTCGCTGTCCCTTAGCGCTTGTCATGGTTTTAGATATCATTTCATTCTAGAACAGATTTTAACAGATCACAATTATAAAAAGAAGTTTGAACTTTCAAACTTACTTATAGGAACGATCTATATTTCTAGAATAGATTGAACAACTGCAAATGTAAAAGAACAAATGGTTAGAAAAACCATCTATCCTATAGAACTAGCTGTCATCTAGTATAGGATCATTGAAGACTTGAACCATCTCAAGTATACAATCTTGGAGCAAACATATTGTTCATTACAAAATCTTGCAGCCCGCTGTCAAATGCCTGCAGATCGTTTTCTTAGACGATCTGTCCCATTTCCTGTTGCTGCAAATCTCAAAGATGGAAACAAGTATGAAGGAGTATGATGAAAGTATTAATTTGTCATAAGTCAACCACTCAGAGAAGAACTTGAAAGTCATCCGACCACTACCTGCAGGTAGGGAAATCTACTCCGCTATCCATCCCATGATGCCTGAGTTTAATTCTCTAGCTACTGATTCTTTATTTAATTTATTGACTGGAAATGAATACGAAATTAATCGTATTCATGGATCTTCTAACCCGAATTCTAGTAAGCCATCTGCTACAGGAAATAAGGATAAAGATGCAACATTCAAAGCAAAGGTGAATGAAAAGACAAAGGAAAATCCAAAACCGACACTAGCTGTTGTCGTCAAAGAATCGTTTAGCTCAGATGATGAGAATTATCCTACAAAAAAATATTTCGAGGAATATTCTCTCATGGCCAAGAGATTTCAGAAGATGGATGTGAGAACTAATAGATACAAAAGACTCTACAACGAGATTAACAACAGGAACTTCAGAGGGAAAGAACGATCTGTTGATCGACCTGAATGGAAAAGTGAGGTAAAATCAACCTCATATGTTAAAGCTAACCTCTCTAAATTTTCATGTTTCAAGTGTGGTAGGAAAGGACACTTCAAAACGGATTGTCCCGACATATCAAAAGCAGAAAGAGAAGAACTTCGATCTAATAGAGATAAAAAGCTCAAGGAGCAACAAAAAGCAATGATAGCTGAAGAGAAAGCAACACAAAGTCATCTGTCAGATAGCTCATCAGAAAATGATGAAGCATTCGTAGCCGTTGATGAAGAGGATGAATGAGACGAATGTTTCATGGGGCATGACAACGAACTCAACAATCCAGAGGTAAATTGTCAAGATTCTATTTCTTCTAATCCACCTGTTTATGACTCTGGTGAAGAGGAAGAAGACGATCTGTTAATGGACGATTTCACAAAACTTATGGAAGATCACACCAGATTGAACAAAATGTTCAAACACGTTATAAAGGAAAATGGTAGGATGGCAACCACCATACAAGAAATCAAGGACATCAGCAGTTCATTCAACGACAGAGAGAATGCGCTAATGATGCAACTCAAAAGCAAGTGTGAAGAAATTTACGTACTGAAAGCCAAAATTTTTGATTTAATTGACCGAGAAGCTTCTACAAATAGCAAAGTCAATGATCTAAGTGCAGTGATCAATCACTCTATGCACAAGAAGGAAGATCGAATTCAAATGATCAACGATATGCAAAGACGGGCAGCAGATCGAACTGGCCTTGGTTTCGATGGAGTGGATAAAGGTCCCCCATCAGGAATGTTTGTCAAAGATAAGGGTAAGGACAAGGTGGTAAATCTCAACAACTACAATCCAAGACAGCCACAAGCCATCTTGGTAAAACAACATTCCAAGCAACAACCACAACTCCACTCACAGAAGAAATATACAACACATGGAGCTGGATATCAACAGATGAAACCACATGTACATCACCAGCAAAGACATGCAGCATATCAACAGCGATCTGCTCCTCAACAAAATAGGAGATATCAACCACCTGCTCCCGCTAAACATCAATTCTTCAAACCATCTGCTCCAAAGAAGCAAACTGTGACACCTCAACCACCTGCGAGAAGGAAACAAATAGTCTACATTAATTTCATCGGAAAATAGATCAGACCGTCTCAAAATATTTCCATTATTAGACAAATTTAGGTTCCAAAAGGAACTTTATTGACTGACAAAGCACCCTCTATCAGTAGGGTAGCTGAGTAAATTTTTATTGCAGGATAGGAGATCGATGAGGAGAACGCATACAGCTTGGGGTGCGGTGGACCAACTGTTACCTTTGGAGGTGACTCTAAAGGATATAGAAAAGGTTATGGTAATATCCAAGTTGGTAACACTACTATTCTTAATGTTTCATATGTTGAGGGACTAAATCCTAAACTATTCTCAATTAGCCAATTTTGCGCTACTTATGTTGGGAACCCAGCTGATAGAGTAAAGAAATGAAGAATGCATGGAGAAAGTGCACTACTTAGCTGCTATCTATCTCACACTGAGCCTAAAGATGTAAATGAAGCCTTACATGATGCAGATTGGACTAATGGGCAAGAGGAGCTGAATGAATTAAAAAAATGAAGTATGGTACTTGGTTGATCGACCTATGCATCAACGAGTCATATGAGTAAAATGGATCTTCAAAAATAAGAGGGATGAGACAGAAAAAGTGGTTAGAAACAAAGCTCGATTAGTCGAAAAATGATACTGTCAACAGGAGGGAATCGACTTCGATGAAACATTTTCACCTGTTGCTAGATTAGAAGCTATACGACTATTTCTTGCTTACGCAGCCTATCAGCGAGTCAAAGTGTTTCAAATGGACGTAAAGAGTTCCTTCCTCAATGGAATTTTGGAAGAGGAAGTTTATCTGGAACAACCTCTTGGATTAAAAGTGGAAGATGAAAGCAAGGTGTACAGACTGGTTAAAGCAGTACGGTCTGGTTGATCATTGTGATGACATCGTAAGTAGTGTTTGGCCTGGTTGAGGGTGTCACAGTTCAAGCTGGAGAAAAGTCTTTGCCCTGTTTGGGGTAAAAGCTTGACTCGGGTTCCAAAAATTTTGGTTCCTCTGATTGGGGAGGAATGGAGCTTTCTGGTTGATGAGCTTCTTCTGCTTGTTATTGTATGTCTTGTTCTGCTTGGTGTATGGCAGTCTCTTGTTATGCCTCCTCAGTATGTGGTGGTGACTCATGTACTTTCCTCAACCTTCTCCTCTTCTGCTTGGGTTGGTGAGTTGTGGTAGATGTGTCAGTATCAATAGAGCTTGCTCTCTTGACAGGTGGCTTGCGCTGGGTTTTTTCTTTTTGCACCTTCTCCTTTGGTGCCTTCTCTTTCTTCTCTATCCCTCTAGTAGGTGGTATCTAGATAGGATTGGAGCTACCCATCTCCAGCAGAGCAGCATGATGTACTTCATCAGTGACCTTGTTGAATAAGGCTAGAGTAATTTCCAAAGACATCTCGATCTGATGTTGGTCCTTAGGGATGGTGAACCTGGGGTTGAACTCCACAACATGTACCCATATCTATTGCTTGAAAAACTTTTCCACCATAAAGCTGATCTTGGTGTCCTTGGTCCCTTTCACGAGCCTTGCTTCCTTTGCCAACAGGTTAAAACGGATTCTGCTCCAGTTGATCCTAAATTTTTCAGGGGTTACCTGATCGTATGACCCTCTGTGAGTCATAAAAATACGTTGGACAAACTCAAAAACCAGCTTGTAGCCTGGTTGGAGTAGTGCCCTCTGAAACATTCTCCCCGTGCAGGTAATGGGGATCACCATCACTTTCTCCACTGCTTCTTGGAGTTGTTTTGTGGTTATCTCATCCAGTGTCATCCCTTCATCCTTGAGGCGGTATGCCTGGTTGATCATGGCGATGACATCGTAAGTAGTCTTATTGGTCCTATCACCAATGGGCATTAACACATTTGCCTCCTGGCCATCCTACTCATCATTCCGTGTAAGATAGAAGGTAGCAACTTGTTTGGCCAAATACATATTTGGATGAGATGTAACTATGTTATGGAATCCTACAGAGTATAAAAACACAGTAGTGAATACCATATAATCACTAGTCATATTATCAACATATATCACATAGCATGGATATACAAAAGAATATGCAATACAAATATAAGAGTAGTAATCCATAAATCAGAAAATATCAAGACATAAACAAAACATGTTTCCAGAACCCAAACCTCACAACAAAATACAATAGGAACATATGCAACAGTTAATGAACTGGAAACATTGTAAAACCTTTGCATAGCTTAACAATGGCGAAGATTTCTTCTAGTTTACGGAAGCCATGAGTTTCATAGACAGCGTACAGTTCAGGAGATTGTTCATTATTACCTTCTTCCACTGGTTCACTACCTTCTGGTGAGATCAATCTGGTTTGATTCAGATCGATATGTTCTATTCCCCCTTGCTGTGAACTGGTTGTCTTAGCATTGTGTGGAATGTCAAACTCATTCTCTTCTGTTGTATTCCTTGTTGTGAACTGGTTGTCTCAGCATTGTGTCTTCCCGTGTCTGAGGGTAATCACCGATCTATTCTGTGTATAACAAGCCGTCTAGATGGCTTCAGCCCAAAATTTCTTGTGTAATCTGGTTGCATTAAGCATTGTGCGAACTGCTTCCTTCAACGACCTGTTCCTTCTTTCCACCACTCCATTCTATTGAGGTGTTCTAGCTGCAGATGTTTGATGTGTGATTCCCATCTGGTTGCAGTAATCCTCAATCTTCTGGTTTAGAAATTCTGTTCCATGATCTGTTCTGATGGTTGCAATAGAAGTTTCCTTTTGCTTGGTGATTTTGTTGAGAAAGTTTGGCAGCTTTTCCAATGTCTCTTTCTTCTTGTATAAAAAGATAACCCATGTGAATCTTGAGTAATAATTAATGATGACTAAGGTGTACTTGCTTCCATTTATACTTAATGGTTTGACTGGACCAAATAAGTCTAAATGAAGTAACTCCAAGATCCTTCTAGATGACTGAGCTGTTTTGCTTGAAAATGATGATCTGGTTTGTTTCCCAACTTGACACGCTTCACAGATATGATCTTTATCATATACTTGTTTTGGCAGTCCTTCGACTAGCTTTTCTCTTGCAATCTTATTGATTGACTTGAAATTGAGATGACTTAGTTGTTTGTGCCATAACCAGCTTGTTTCTGATATTGTCTTGGTGACCAAACATGTTTCGATCTGATTATCCCACTGTACAATATACAATCTATCCTGCAATTTTCCGATAAGAAGAGTTTCATCTCCTTCCTTATTTCTCACAAAACAATTGTTAGAATAAAAAATGATTTGGTTTCCATTAGCACAAAACTGGCTAACTGAAAACAGATTATGACTAAGACCCTCAACATATGATATGTTTGTAATGGTGGTCTTGCCAATTTTTATGTTACCATAGCCTCTGGTGTAGCCTTTTGAGTTACAACCAAAGGTTACCTGTGGTCCTTCTCTTTCTACATAGTCTGATAGAGCGTTCTTGTCACATGTCATATGTTTTGAACATCCACTATCAATAATCCAGATTGTTCCCTTTGCTACTCTACTTCTTCTTGCAGTTCTTTGATCCAACAATTAATAAGTTTTAGCTGCCCTTTCAACAAGTGGGTGCTTGATTAGTAGCAAATGTTCCCTTGGGGATCCAGATTAACTTGGTGTTAGGAACACATATATAGCATGTAATCCTTCTTCCAACATCATCTGTTCTGGATATAGCTTTGTAGATATCTTAATGTTATCCCAATCAATCTTCTTCTTATTGGTTGAAGATGTTTTGGTAGATATCTTATGCTTCTGAGTTTTATCTGTTTTCTCATAGTGAGCAAATTGACCTTTCTTCTGATAGTATCTGTTATCTCCTGTTTCCTTCATCATCAACTTCTGGGGTTGACTTTTCTTGTTCTTGAGATCCTTGACTTGATCTGGTATATTCTTTCTTTCAGCAACAAACTGAGTCTCACTAGAATTTCCATTGTATCCTAGACCAACTCTTCCCTTTTGTTGCATATCGATGATCATTTCAGCTCGTTCTTGACTTTTGTTGATTTTGCTCATATTTTCCATGATTTTCTTCAATTTTTCTTCTACTACATCCTTTCTGTTGATCACATCTTTCACCTTGGAATTAAGTGAGTATATTTCTGCATCTTTTGTCTTGATCTGTTATCGAAGACCATTTAATTGTGTAGAGAACTTGGTGTTTGCTTCACTCAAGAACTTCACAGTTTCATTCAGCTTGTCATTCTCCTTTATGACATCAGAGAATAGCTTCTTTATCCTGGTGTAGCTTTTGAACATCTCATTAATTTCATCCCATGAAACTTTTGATTCATCTTCATTTCCTGAATCATAGACAAGTTTATTTGAAGACATAGAAGCATGAGAATTTACCTCGTTCTATTCAAGTCCATTGTCCAATCCCATGTAACATTCATCCCAATCTTCATTTGTTTCTTTTGCATAGAATGCTTCATCATTATCTGATGAACTATCAGACAGATGACTCGAACTGCTTGAGTCTTCTTCAGCTATCATGGCCTTGCGTTGAGCTTTGAGTTTCCTATATCTTTTAGCTCTTAGCTCTTCTCTTTGACTTTTTGTCAAATCAGGACAATTTGTCTTGAAATGACCTGTTCTGCCACATCCATAACATGTATAGTCAGTAGAGTTAAAAGTTTTACCGTTACTTTTAGTGTCAGTTTTGTCATCAGATCATTCTGTTTCTTTGTTCTTCTAGTATCTACCCTTGTTATCTTTATAGAACCTTCGATATTTTCTTGATATAATTTCCATCTTATCCATCCTCTTGGCAATCATAGCAAATTCCTTGAGTAGCTTATCGTAACCTCCTTCTTCTGGTGCTGCAGTTAGCGCTAGTTCATCTGTTTTGCACTTCACTTTGAAGGCGGTCTCTTTCTCTTTCTTTGAATTGTTTTCATTCTTCTTGCTTGAAGAGTGATCCGATCCATGTATCCTTCTAATGTCACATTCGTGAACAGCCAGATGATCAAATAGAGCTTCAACAGACAGATCATTGAAATCAACACGTAGTGACTGCATTGCTGAGTAGATTTCCCATCTTGGTGGTAATGCTCTGAGAATTTTGAGATTCTTCTCTCTCTGTGTGTACTTGTTTTTATTAAACGCAGAGACTTCAAGTAACAACTTCTATGAATCTGTTCTTCATCTGCTCGATGGTTTCTCCAGGTTTCATCTTGAATTCATCGAACTTGTTGCACGCTAGAGACAGCTTGTTCTCGATCATTGCTTCAAAACCTAGGTTTAGTTCTCTCAAAGCTTCCTACATCTCCTTGGTTGTGTCAAGATCTTGGATCTTAGCCAGATGAACTCCTTTTACCGTACTGGAGATGATTCCTTTGGCAAAGTCATCAAGATTTACTTCTCTTCTTTCTTCAGATGTGTACTTTCTGGGGTCTTTTAGTACATTCTCCTTGACCACTCCAGTTTCCGTGATAAGGGTTGATTCTTCACAAATGACTAATGGCACTTCTTCGATCACTTTCCACATTAGACAGTGATGAGCCTTGAGACACATCTTGATTCTGAAACTCCATTCTCTGTATCCTTGGATTGAGAATTCTTCATATGCTCTGATGACAGAAGATTCCATAATGACAGATAGTTTGCAAGTGAATGAAACAAAGTTTTCCTAGATCTATTTAAGTTGACCACGCAAGATTCACCCTTGTGAAAACAAAAACAATGGTCCTATGAACCACGGCTCTGATACCACTTGTTGGTCCCGAAAGAGCAAGGTTTGGTGTATGGGGGGGGGGAGAATACACCAAATGCAAACTTTTCAGTTTACTTGACTAATTACTTAAAGAGATATAAGCTTTCTGAAACCAGATCGCTAGTTGTGATAGATCAGATCGATAACCAGATCGATCTCGTTCTGTCCAGGCAGAAACTCTCACGTGAATAACACTTAAAACAAAAATCAGGAGTAATCTTGACTTCTAACAGAGTGTTGTGTGCAGAATATGTGGACTTAGTCAGTGCTCTTGTTTAGAAAACCTTTTGAAATCTTATTCAGAGATTTAGCAGATCGATTAAAAATATAGTTTGAATGAGTGTGCAGATTAGTGAATAAAACAACTGAATTTTAGAATGCAGAAAGTAAATAACACAGCTATTTACGTGGTTCGGGAAACCCCCTACGTCCACGGTCCAATCCAAACTGGATTAGATATCCACTACTAGGATACTCTTCTTATTTATACTCACTGAGAACGAGCCACAAGTTTCAAACATAGTCTGTTTTGAAACTTATGCACGAATAAGGGTCGTGTCCCTTTACAACTTACAGAAAACTACTGTAACTGTTTCTCTTCACGTAAATCCACTAGAAAACTACTAGCTAGCGAAGATCTCCTTCCTTCTTCTCGATAAGACGACTTGAATCGAGGTGTGATTTCGATCACGAACGGCTCAGAACATGATCTGGTGAGTAGAAATCTTCTCGAATAAATGTTTCACTGGATGTGATGATTTCTGGGCAGAATAACAGCTTGTTGATCGTAGATAGTAGACTTCTTGTTATCTTCCAGTCTTTGTTCCAAACATTTATAGGTGTAGAATTTTGAAATTCTAACCGTTGGACCTGATTGGTTTGGAGTAAATGTGATTTACCAATGAAGGATATTGAATCCCTAAATTGTCTCCTATTGCCTTTGGAAAGTTTGACTGACTCTTTCGTAAATATGGAAAGAAGATCGTTGACAGATACTGTTTTTCCCTCTTTGCGTATGGTTGATTTTCCTTCCATTTTAATAGCACGAATGATGTGGCAATGAGTTTGAGACTCTTCATCAGTTAATATGGTCAAAGCATATGATTTCCAATTAACTGATAGTTGAACTGATACCATCTGGTTCAATCTTGAACATCGATCTGGTCACACCAGATTGATATCGATCTGGTCAGTGGTTGATCTGGTCCTTCAGAGGGTATGCTCCAAAGCATGGTAGACTCTTCTGAGTGTTCTGGTAATAGCTGATCGAGTGACCATTCTGATGGGTCTACTGTTTGCTTCAATCTGCTGTCGATCTGGTCCAGGAACTAATGAAAATAGAATGACTTTTATAGGATCAAATCCTTTACATGTTAAGTCATTTTTTTTTCTTAACCTGGACTAATATCTGTTCTCTATCAGATACACTTTATATTGTAGTATTCTGGTACATGTAGAACAGATTGAGATCTAACAAGACAGAATAAAATCTAAGTGTGTTTTCGAAAGAACATCATCAAAACAAAATATTTTGGGGTTCCCAACACATCTCATTGATTTCATCCCATGAGACATCCGGTTCATCTTCATTTCCTGAATCATAGACAGGTTTATTTGAAGACATAGATAAGTGAGAGTTTACCTCAATCTGGTCGAGTCCATTTTCTAATCCCATGTAGCATTCATCCCAATCTTCTTATGTGTCTTGTGCATAGAACGCCTCATTATTTTCTGAAGAACTATCAGATAGATGACTTGAGCTGCTAGAGTCTTCTTCAGCCAACATAGCCTTGCGTTGAGCTTTGAGCTTTCGATCTCGTTTAGCTCTTAACTCTTCTCTTTGACTTTTAGATAGGTCGGGACAGTCTGTCTTGAAATGACCTGTTCTGCCACAGCCATAACATGTATAGTCAGTAGAGTTAAAAGTTTTACCATTATTCTTTGTATCTCCTTTGTTATCAGATCGTTTTGATTCTCTGTGCTTTTGATATCTACTCTTGTTATCTTTGTAGAATTTGCGGTATTTTCTTGATCTGACTTCCATTTTATCCATTCTCTTGGCAATCATTCTGAACTTCTTGAGCAGCTTGTCATAACCTCCTTCTTCTGATGCAACAGGTACAATTGGTTCATCTGCTACGCACTTCGCTTTGAAGGCTATTTCTTTTTCTTTCTTCGAACTGCTTTCATTCTTCTTGATTGTAGAGTGATTTGGTCCATGAATCCTTCATATGTCACATTTGTGTACAGCCAGATGATCAAACAGTGCTTCAACTGACAGATCGTTGAAATCAGCATGTAGTGGTTGCATTGCAGAATATATCTCCCAGCTTGATGACAATGCTCTGAGTATTTTGAGATTCTTTTCTCTCTGAGTGTACTTGTTTTTGTTGAAAGCAGAGACCTCAAGTAACACTTCGATGAATCTGTTCTTCATCTGCTAAATGGTTTGACCCGACTTCATCTTGAATTCATCGAACTTGTTGCATGCTAGAGACAACTTATTCTCGATCATAGCTTCAGAGCCTAAGCTGAGTTCTCGCAGTGCTTCCCACATCTCTTTGGCTGTATCCAGATCTTGGATTTTGGCCAGATGGACTCCTTTAAAAGTGCTAGAGATGATCCCTTTTGCAAAATCATCTAGATTTGCTTCACGTCGTTCTTCTGATGTGTACGTTCTGGGGTCTTTGAGCACGATCTCTTTGACTGCACCAGTTTCTGTAATGCGAGTCTTCTCTTCTTGTATCACTAATGGTCCTTCCTCTATCACTTTCCACATCAGATAGTGATGAGCTTTTAGACACATCTTGATTCTGAAACTCCATTCTCTGTATCCTTGGATGGTGAATTCTTCACAAGCCCTAATGAAAGATAGGATGCAAGTGAATGAAAAAGGTTTTCCTAGATATATTCATGTTGACCACGCATGTTTCAACCTTGTGAAACAGAAACAATGGTCATATGAACCACTGCTCTAATACTACCTGTTGGTCCCGAAAGAGCAAGGTTTGGTGTATGGTGGGGGAATACACCAAATGCAAACTTTTCAGTTTATTTGACTAATTACTTAGAGAGTTTAAGCTTTCTGAACGAAGATTTCTTAACTTTAACAAACCAGATCGATCTTGATCTATCCAGATAGATACTCTCTTGTGAATAACACTTAGTAGATATCAAGAGTGATCTTGATCTCTTCAGATCATTGTGTGCGGAATATGGTGGACTTAGTCTGTGCTCTTGTTTAGCAAACCTTTTAAAGTTTAATCAGATAGATTAATAGATGATTGAGAAATACAGTTTGAATGATTGTGCTGGTTAGTAGATAAACAACTGAAATTTAAAATGCAGAAAGTAAATAACAGAGTTGTATTTACGTGGTTTTGGAAACCCCCTATGTCTACGGTCCAATCCAAACTGGATTAGATATCCACTACTAGGATACTCTCTTCTTTATACTCGCTGAGAACGAGCCACAAGTTTTAAGCACAATCTCGTTGAAACTTATGCACGAATAAGGGTCGTGTCCCTTTACAACTTATAGAAAACTACTGTAACTGGATTATCCTTTCTTCTTCTCGATAAGATAGACTTGAATCGAGTTTGTGTGATTTCGATCACGAACGACTTAGAACACGATCTGGTGAGTAGAAATCTTCTCAAGTGAATGCTTCATTGAGTGAGTTGATTTCTGAGCAGAGTAACAGCTTGTTGTTCGTAGATGATAGTATCAGTACTTTTCCAGTCTTGGTTCCAAGCTTTTATAGGTATAGAATTTGAAATTCTAACCGTTGGTCTTGATTGGTTTGAAGTAACTATGATTACCAATCAAGAGATATGAATCCCTAATATATCTCTTCTTGCCTTTTTGGAAGATTGACCGAATCTTCAATAAATATGGAAAGCAGATTGTTGATAGATGCTTCTTTCCTTCTTCGTGTGTTGATTGATTCTCCTTCCAAATTTGATCTCTAATAGATATATTTTCCATTTTCGTGAGATCTGCTAATGTGGCAAGTAGTCTTGGATTCATTTAAGTACATCTGGACATAATGTCAGATGACTAAAGTTTGATCTGGTACCATCTGGCTCACTTTAGATAAGGATCTGGTCAGAACAGATTGACGACGATCTGTTCCACAAAGAAATGCTTCAAAGCATGGTAGAAGACTTTGTGTGTAATCTTGACTTAATCAGATTGAGTGGCGATATGTCAGATCATCTGCTTGCTTTAATCTGCGGTTGATCTGGTCCACGAACAAGTAAAAAGGACAGAATAACTTCTATATGATTTAATCCCTTACATTTTAAGTTATTCTCTAAGATCATGTTCTATATCAGATTCACTTTACACATTAGTGATCTGGTACAGTTTAGAACAGATTAAGACCTAGCAAACAGAATACAATCTAAGTGTGTCGAAAGAACATCATCAAAACTAAAATATTGTGGGGTTCACAACAAATATATATGTCTTTTGAATTACTTATTAAATATTAGTTAAAATTGAATATGTGATTTTTTTTACGTACCCCAACTCACTCACAGAGAGAACGAAGTCCCCTCTAGGTCTCGACTCCCCGTGATCAGTATCGGAGCCAGATGAGGGACAACCTAAGCGTAAGCCACCAACGTAGTAGCTCAGACCTGTACCGGACTCACATCCAGATGATGAGCCCGGGGAACTCCTACCCATGCCGGCGGATAATGGAGAAGATCTCGGACCCCTTCCGCGAGGATTACCAACATCATCTCGTGGTGAAGATCTCTGACTCGAAGACATCTATTAGGTTGAAAATTAATAAATAAGTTGCATTTATAACAAATAATGTATAAGTTGAAGTTTTATATTAAGTATACAATGCGTTGCAATTATAATTAATAAGTTGAAATTCGAATATGCTAAGTTTTTTACACAATGTGCTAATCTTCGTCGTCTTCTTCATTGTCATTTTCATCTTCCTCATCCTCATCTACGTAGTCATCCCCGTCATCTTCTTCTTCTTCTTCGTCATCTGAAGCTTCATTTTCTTTATATTCATCACATCTTCTTCATCCTCTTCTGGTTCGAGGACATTATCAGAGTCTTGATTTTCCTCATCTACAAGGAAGTGATATAGTACCATCTACATCGACAATGTTTACTACATTCACATCATCATCCTCCTGATATGGTGACTCTAATGTAGAACTAGACACATCAACTTGAGACTCATCAACAGTGGACCTTGCATTGATACACAACAAAAAAAAAGGTTTCTCGCGACGGATTTTTCCGTCGTTAGCCCGAGAATTCCGTTGTCTCAAAGGGCTAACGACGGACTTTTCTGTCTCTATACGGAATTTGTCCGTCGTTACTAACGACGGATTGGATTCCGTCGTTAGATTACCTCTGGTGGTCGTCGACGGCGCCGGAGATCTAACAACGGACTTAGTGACGGATTGGATTCCGTCGTTAGTTTAATTTTTTTTTTTTTTAAAAATTTAAAATTTTTTTATTTTATTATTTTTTTTTTGTTTTTTTATGATTAATAATGAAAACAAATATACAAGTAAAATAGATAACTTGGGCTAATAAAATAAGTAATTAAATTTATTTAAAATTTCGTACTTAAGTTAACAATTCCTACAATATATTTTTCAAACTAATAAGATTCTATCTAATACAAGGATATTTATTTACAAACGATAATGTGCAACTAACTTCACTTCACACATATATGGTGTCAAGATACGAACAAGCCTCAAGTAATTATCATCCTTAACCTGCAAGATGAAAAAAAAAGAACTTAAATTCTGTAATGTCGCTTGTAAACATATAAAGATAATTAGAATAGTAAAATATATCAACTATAGGGCAAAACATGATTTTATAATTTCAAATCTAAAATTGTCATAAAGCCTAATTGATAATCCATTCACCTTAAATATATTTACTTACATCTTTTCATTCACCAATTTGGACCAGAAATTCAAGTGCTCATAGAATCCGTGCTACAAATACGTTCTTCAGCATCAATTCATTCATAATGAAACAAAGCTTCAGGGAATGTAATTCAACCTTAAAAGAAAGGATAGCAAGACAAAATAGTAATATTGAAATATAAATGTATCAAATGAAAAATTATTACACAATAGAAAATTCATAAGCACAACAAAGATGCAACCAAGGGCTCAATGGAAGTGATAAGCAGGTTCTAAGGGAATTAAAATCCATTAATCAATAAATCATTCCATGGTACAACACTAATTCAACTAATTAACCTAATTAAACATATAGTATTAATTAATAATTTAAACTAATTAAATAATTAAACTAATTATGTCACGCCCCGTTCTCCGCCCTTGTGGCGAAGTCCGGATACGCGACTATAAAACAATTAATTAAATAAAGGATAAAAGGACAACTGTGGATTTAACCGAACGAAAGGTTATTTCATAACTGAGTCTTAGTTCATAACAAGAGTTTAACTCTGAATTGACACATTCATCAAACAACACAAATGGAACCTCTTGCAGCGGAATAGGGATCGACTGAAGTCTACGTGTATGAAGACACGTAGACACCCAAGATTTAATTTAAGACCGACAAGCCCTTCATAGCATCTCCCATCATCACTTCTCAACCTGCACATTTATAAATACATGCAGGGCTGAGTACAAATTGTACTCAGTAGACACATGCCAAAATCGCACACATACATATATAATTGTCAATGCCGTAAGAGTGACACGTAGGGATTTTATTTTTAAAAGCACCTACGTTCACTAAATCCTTTTTGTGAAACCTTTATTTTGACTGTACAGTCTCATTTTCTTTAGTATTCAAGCCATATCTGCCCTTTTAATTTATGGAACCTTTATGGTACCAAGAAGGTGGCCACCTTCTACGGACACCGAACCGATCGACAACTTTGACGACTCACGGTCCACTGTAACCGGTCAACAACTTCGTCGACTCCCGGTTATTCACTTGTGTACACTAGTTCGAGCGGGGATGCTTACCCACTGGAACCCGAATTCGATTTCATTTATTTAGATCCTTTAACTTCTTCCAGATAGGCATTGATACAAAACATAAATCATTTTCGGCAAGACAATATTTTGAAACATTTCCTCAATTTGAAATCATTTCGAAATCAACATAAATAGCATATGGCACACATAATTTTATAGAGTTAGAAAAGCCTACATGGATAGCCTCGTTTGGTACTTGCTTTAACTCTGAATTGCAGATACGCCCTCTCGCCAAAACCTTTAGATCAATCGAGAGTAAGTCAAAATGCTCTAGCGCTTTTGAAGCATTAAATCGTATATTATTCTCGGTTCTTGTTTCGATTTGTAACTCGGGATATTGATACTTCTGATCAATATTATCTATAAGGTGTTGAATCCTTAATTCAATTACTCCGGTAATTGACTTTAAATGTAATAAGTGTATTAACACTTAATGAAATAATTAATTCTCGATAATTAATTATTCAATTAATGTTATAAGTTCTATTTATTTAACTCTTTACATAACCTTAGAATATTATTTCTCAAATAATACCCTTAATTAATAAGAGATATAATTTCTCTTTGCTTAGATCCCAATTACTAAATAAATTGGATGTTCTTGATTTAATACTTAGGCTTTAATTATCTAAATTAATAGCTCTAAATATTAACACTTAATAAATATATTATCCCTTCTTCCATTATTAATATTACTAATTGATGTAGCTCACCCTTAATTAAAATGATAAGCTCCATTTAATTAAATCTTAACTTATTACAATGTTTAAACTAGCCCATTAAATTAATTAAGTGAGCTCATTCCTATTAATAGACTAAGCCCAACTGAATGTGTCATTTGGCCCATTAATTTAGTAACTTCTCGGCCCAATTGAACCTATAACTCGGCCCGTACATTATAGAAATTCCTTGGCCCATGACTAATTTAAATCTCGGCCCACAAGACTAATATTAACCAGGCCCATGATTAAGTCTTAAATTATCCTAACCCTAGCATACTCACACCCACTCGCCCTCTCTCCTTTCCTCCTCTCCATCGGTACTCTACAGAGACAACACACAAAATCTCTTCTCTCCCTCACCATCACTCTCGGTGTTCTCGCGGCTGCTCTCCGGCTCTAAGTTGTCGGAGTTCATCTAAGGTAAAATACCATCTTGTTCTATTATTTCTTTGTAATTTCAGTTTCTGTATCATATTTATTTTATGAGATTCCACAATCCCTCCTCTAAATTTCTGATTGTTTTTGGTTTGAAACATATCCCTAATTCTTCCAATCTCTCGATTTTCTCTAAACTTTTATCTCTCTCTGTATTCGGTCTTTGCCCAGGTAGAACTCTCCTTGTCGTTCTCCTCTCCCGGAGGTTGGAATCGAGCAAAGTCTCCCCCATCATCTCCTCCCATCTCCTGGTACTTCTCTTCCTTTATTCTATTTCTAGATTTGTAGGTTCTAACTTTCAGTTTTAGATCTCTAAAATTTGCTTTCTAAAATTTCTCATCATTTATATTACAAAATTCCTCCCAGAGCTTCTCCCCTTGGTTCTCCCAGCGTCCATCTCGGATGCACTCTTTCGGAAGTAGGGACGACGATTTCCGTCGCCTCTGCCTCGTTGAGTTCCTTCACTGAGTCTCTCTGCCTCATTTTTCATCTAGTTGTTTTTGCATGTTCTAACGTGTCTCTGGATTTTAATTAAAATGTTGTTGAAGCTGAAAAAAAAAACTGAAGTTGTCCCAAGTTCAGATTCCTACTTGGGACAGAGAGTATGAAATAGGCTCTGGAGTATGTTTTGAAGTCTTTTAGTTGTTCTATCCTTCTGTCCAAGCATAATTTAGGTGTTTTGAGTCCCCTCTCTTATTTGGAATTTGTGTGGTGTGAAGGTGGTGTTTTATCGGCATGTTAGGTTCTAATTTCTCCTACATAAGGGCATAAATAGAGTCATAAATGGTTACTAAGCATGCTATGTTCTAAATTTAAGTATTCAAACCTAAGTGGAAGTTCTGAATCTGGGAGCATGCTTTTATGCAGGTCTATGTTCTGAAATTTTTCAACTTTCATTTTCTAAATTTTAATCTCTGCATATATCATTCTGGTTACGAGCTTTCGGATAAAGCCATAGTTCAAATCTGAAATTTGAAGATATATATATATATATATATATCTATCTATCTATGTTCTATGTTATGAAATCTGAAAATACATCCCTTATGGTTCTATAATGATTCTAAATTTAAAGCTTCATTATCGTTTGTATCACATAAGTTTAGAATTCGCTAAATCCTGAATTTAATTATACTTAGAAGCTTTTGAAACTGTAAACACAGAATATGACATATTTGTTTATTTCTGCACAATTTGGGTTCTAAAATGAAGGTTGAGGAAAGAGTTCCTCCTTACTTCTTATTTCAGTTTATAGTTTCTGAACATGGTTTTGATCTAAGTGCTTAAAAAATGCTTTTAAAGTTTGAATGTGTATACGTTTTGTACTGGTATGAATATAATGTGGAGTAGGAATCTATTTGCTAAGTAATGTGTAATCTAATTATGACTTCTATGTTCTGAAATGAATATGTATCTAACAGTCTGAAATTCTGAAAGCATATCTATAGTTTCTAAAAGTCTGAAATATGAGACTATGCAAATATCTATGTTCTAAATTTGAATACATATATACGTTATATGTGTTCTGAAACCCGAACATATAGGTGTTCTAAAATCTGAACAAAAATTGTGGTTCTAAGATTACATTTCTGTTTGAAGTTTTAGAACTCATGTAATAGATATGTTCTGCCCATATTCTACACAGAATACTAAATTTCAGAACTTTGCTAGAACAGAATTTTGGTAATGGTTGAGAAAAGCTACCTTAATCTTTATCTCCTTCTTCATTGACTGAAAACTGTGGCTGCTATGCTTTGTTATGAAATGTTTGATGGGTGCTAAAGGTTTCTAGGGCAGCCCTTTACCCTCTTATATATAGATATGTGTAGTAGTGGTGTTCTCTTTCTTAATGCTTAAGAGTTTGAAATAGCTAGTTTAATAGACTTTACTCTATTTCTTGTAGGTGATGGAAGAGATAAGGATGGAGGACTTTCTTTCCTCTACTTAACCTAGCTACTCTGCAGCCCCTGCTGCCACTGCCACTTGCATGCCACTGCCTTATCCCTTCCTTTACTTTCTGTCTTATCCCTTTCTTTACTTTCTGTCTTATCACTTTCCTTTGCTTTTTGCCTTATCACATTCCTTTACTTTATTTGCAGCACCATCATCACCTTTCTTTGCCTTTCTTTATCTTTTCTTCAGCTACGTTGTTTCTGTTGATGAGATCTTTAACCTTTGAGTTTAGAGAGTGAATCTCTCTATCTTTTCCCTTGATCTGTTCTTCCAGATCAGTTACTTGGGCAACGAATTGGGTGTTAGCTGTGCTCAATATCTGTTCAGATTTCTTCAGCCTATCATTTTCTTCTACAACTTCTCTAAACTGTCTTTTGATGCTCGAATAGCTTTTGAACATCTCATTTACTTCTTCCCATGAGTATTCAGATTGATCTTCTATTTCCTGTTCCAGATCATTATCATTTGAGGAGTTGGAATTGCAAGAATTTACCTCGACTTCATCCGGACCGTTGTCTAGTCGCACATAGAATTCATCCCAACTTTCTTCGTCATTAGCATAGAATGCTTCATCATTCTCTGATGAGCTATCTGAAAAATGATTCGAGCTGCTTGATTCTTGTTCAACTAGCATGGCTTTGCGTTCATATTTGAGTTTTCTTAATAGGTAATGTCCTGTTGACATTCTTTGCCCTGTTGACATTTTTGTTGGGTAATGTCCTGTTGAAATTCTTTTTATGTATATCATCTGTTTCAGTGTAATGAGCTGGTTGACCCTTTGTTTGGTTGTGTTGTCTGTGTCCTGTTTCTTTTATCATCATCTTCTGTGGTCGACCTTTCTTGTTCTTCAGATCTATTACTTGATCTGGTATTTGCTTTCTCTCAGGTACAAATCTTGTAGTTCCCGAAGGCTTTTCTGAGTGACCTGGATATCCTAATCCAGATGTGCCTTTTTGTTGCAGATTAACTAGCAACTAAGCACGTTCATCACTCTTGTAGATTATTTCTTTGCCTTTCCTTATTCTTTCTTCGGCAACATTGTTTCTTGTGATGAGATCTTTAACCTTTGAATTTAGTGAGTGAATCTCTCTATCTTTTCCCTTGATCTGTTCTTCCAGATCAGTTACTTTAGCAACAAATTGGGTATTTGCTGTGCTCAATATCTGTTCAAATTTCTTCAGCCTATCATTTTTTTCCACAACTTCTCTAAACAGTCTGTTGATGCTCGAATAGCTTTTGAACATCTCATTAACTTCTTCACATGAGTATTCCGATTGATCTTCTGTTGGTCCCGAAAGAGCAAGGTTTGGTGTATGGGGGGGGGGAATAC
>JAPKLX010000811.1:0-10760 GCA_026898415.1 Leonotis leonurus | reverse complement strand
GACTTGCTGGTTTTGAGACTCTCTGGTTTAGCATTCTGTCTTGAGACTTGCTGGTTTTGAGACTCTCTGGTTTAGCATTCTGTCTTGAGATAACTTCTATCCTTCTGTTTGAGGCTTCGACTATCTGTTATGCTGAAACCAAAAACAAAGGGTACAGAACATGTATTATACCAAGTGTGTTTTGAAGAAGCATCATCAAAACTTAGAATATTTATGGGGTTCCCAACATCTTCTATTTCCTGTTCCAGATCATTATCATTTGAAGAGTTGGTATTGCAAGAATTTACCTCGACTTCATCCAGACCGTTGTCTAGTCTCATATAGCATTCATCTCAGCTTTCTTCTTCATTTGCATAGAATGCTTCATCATTCTCTGATGTGCTATCTGAGAAATGGCTTGAGCTGCTTGATTCTTCTTCAGCTAGCATGGCCTTGCGCTCATATTTGAGTTTTCGATCTCTTTTTGCTCTTAACTCTTCTCTTTGGCTTTTGGACAGATCAGGACAATCTGTTTTGAAGTGACCTGTTCTACCACAACCAAAGCAGGTATAATCCGTTGAGTTAGATGTTTTTGAGAATTTACCTGTCTGTTGTTTTGATTCATCCTTGCTATCAGATCGATCATTGTCACGTTTCTTGTAGAATATGTTTTTGTTATCTTTGTAAAAACGTCTGAATTTCTTCGATCTGTCCTCCATCTTGTCCATGCGTTTGGTAATCATTGCAAACTCTTTTAGTAATTTGTCATAACCTTTCTCTTCATCTGGTGTAGAAGGTTCAGAAGGTTCTTCTGGTTTGCTCTTCGCTTTGAAGGCAACTTCTTTTTCTTTCTTTGAACCGTTTTCTGCCTTCAAGATGATCAAATAAAGCTTCTGTAGAGTGTTCATTGAAGTCTGCACGAAGTGGTTGCATTGCAGCATATATTTCCCAGCTAGGTGGAAGTGCTCTGAGTACTTTCATGTTTTTCTCTCTTTGAGTATATTTGTTCTTATTGAACGCTAATATCTCAAGGAGGATTCTAGTGAATCTCATTTTCATTTGTTCAATGGTCTCGCCTGGTTTCATTTTGAATTCATCGTATTTATTGCAGGCAAGTGACACCTTGTTCTCAATCATGACTTTTGATCCTAGGCACAAGTCTCTTAAAGCTTCCCACATCTCTTTGGCAGTATCCAAATCTTGGATTTTGGCCAGATGTACGCCTTTGACTGTGCTAGATATGATCCCTTTCGCAAAGTCATCCAGATTGGCTTTGCGACGTTCCTCTGAAGTGTATTTTCTTGGATCTTTAGGAACTATCTGTGTAGTTACTCCAGTTGAAGTAGTTACAATCTTTTCCTCAGTGATCTCCAGTGGACCTTCTTCAATTACTTTTCACATCAGATAGTGATGGGCTTTGAGTGCTGTTTTGATTCTGAATTCCATTCTCTGTATCCTTGGATGGAAAATTCTTCACAGGCCCTAACAACAGATGATTCCATGGTAGATAGTATGCACGTGAATGAAAGATAGGTTTTCCTAGATCTATTCAAGTTGACCACGCAGGTATTATACCTGTGAAACAGAAACAATGGTCGTTTGAACCACCGCTCTGATACCACTTGTTGGTCCCGAAAGAGCAAGGTTTGGTGTATGGGGGGGCAATACACCAAATACAAACTTTTCAGTTCACTTGATTATTTATTAGAGAGTTCAAGCTATTCTTAAACAAGAAATTGCTCGGCAAATAACTGACCAAATTGATCAACAGATCGATACCAGATCAGTCCAGACAGATTGCTCTCTAGTGTAAATGTTCAGATAATAATAAGAGTGATCTTATTATTTTCTAAGTATAGTGTGTGCGGAAATATGGTGGATTTAGTTGGTGCTCTTATATTGAAAACCTTAAAGATTAGCCAAATAGATTAAAGCAGATTGATTGAGATGCAGTCTATATGGTAGTGCAGAGAGTTAGAATAATAAACAACTAAAAGTAAATATGCAGAAAGATATATAACACAATTGATTAACGTGGTTCGGGAAATCCCTACGTCCACGATCTGATCAAAACTAGACCAGATTATCCACTACTAGGATACTCTTCTTCTTTATACTCGTGGAGAACGAGTCACAAGTATCAATCAAAGCTAGAAGGATACTTATGCACGAAATAAGGGTCGTGTCCCTTTACAACAAATTACCTCTACGTTACCACTAGAAAACTACTAGCTAGCAGGGTGATCTCCTTTCTCTTGATAAGACAGACTTGAATCGAGGCTGGTTTGGTGTGATGTAGAATCACGAGTTGTTTGAAGCTCTTAGTCTGGTCCAGAGATTGATTGCCTTAGCGTGTGATTATTCGATGTAGCATATATCCTTCTCCAGACCTTGAACTTCAAATATATAGGCTTTGAATTTGAAATTCTAGCCGTTGTTGATTGACATGAGATTGATTGTAGATTGCCAATCAATGATATCCATCATATCTGTTCTTGCCTTGTAGAAACGTTGACTCAATCCTCTAAGTATGGAAAGCAGATCGCTAGCGATTACTTTCATTCCTTGTGTCAATCATGGATTCTCTTCCAAACCCTATTGGATGGACTTCAATTTTGACGTGGCAAGAGGACATGATGTGTAGGATGATGTCATCTGCTGGTTTGATGAGTCTATCGATCTGGTGTCATGCTGTGAACATCGATCTGGTCGGTGATCTGGTCGCTGTCTGTTACAGCAGATCGATTTCTTCTCTTTTGTGAAATGTCTTGGTCTTTAACTTAGACTATTATTTAAAATGACTTCTATAGGAATAGATCTTTTACATGTTAAGTCATCTTTTAATCTGTTCTTTATCAGAATTCACTTTATATGAAGTGATCTGTTAACACGTAGGACAGTTTAACTCTAAAAAAAAGGACTAACTGTGTTTCGAGAGATCATCATCAAAACCAAAATACTTTAGGGTTCCCAACATGTTCTACATGTACCAGAACACTACAATATAAAGTGTATCTGATAGAGAACTGATATTAGTCCAGGTTAGAAAAATGACTTAACATGTAAAGGATTTCATCCTATAGAAGTCATTCTGTCTTTCCTTAGTTCGTGGACCAGATCAACAGCAGATTGAAGCAAACAGAAGACCCATCAGAATGGTCACTCGATCAGCTATTACCAGAACATTCAGAAGAATCTACCATGCTTTGGAGAATACTTTCTGAAGGACCAGATCGACTGCTAAACAAATCGATATCAATCTGGTGTGACCAGATCGATGTTATAGAATTGAACCTGATGATATCAGTTAATGTCACATACTCTGACCAGATTAACTGATGAAGAGTCCCAAACTCATTGCCACATCACTCGTACTATCAAGATGGAAGGAAAATCAATCAATACGCGAAGAAGGAAAGTTGTACCTGTCAACGATATGCTTTCCATATTTTGAAGATTCAGTCAACATTTCCAAAGGCAAGAGGAGATAATTTAGGGATTCACTATCCTTGATTGGTAAATCACATTTACTCCAAACCAATCAAGCTCAACGGTTAGAATTTCAAATTCTACACCTATAAAAGCTTGGAACAAAGACTGGAAGAATATACAAGAATATAATGTACGATCAACAAGCTGTTACTCTGCTTAGAAATCATCTCACTCTTCGAAGCATTTATTCGAGAAGGTTTCTACTCACCAGATCATGTTTTTAAGCCGTTCGTGATCGAAATCACATCAACTCGATTCAAATCTGTCTTATCGAGAAGAAAGAAGGAGATCTTCGCTAGCTAGTAGTCTTCTAGTGGATTAACGTGAAGAGATCCAGTTACAGTAGTTTTGTGTAAGTTGTAAAGGGACACGACCCTTATTCATGCATAAGTTTCAACCAGATTGTGCTTGAAACTTGTGGCTCGTTCTCATGGAGTAAAAATAAAAAGAGCATCCTAGTAGTGGATATCTAATCCAGTTTGGATTGGACCGTGGACGTAGGGGGTTTCCCGAACCACGTAAAACACCTGTGTTATTTACTTTCTGCATCTTATATTTCAGTTGTTTTATTCACTAACTAGCACACTCATTCAAACTGCATCTTTAATTAATCTGCTAAATACTTGGTTAAAGTTTCGAAAAGGTTTTCTAAACAAGAGCACTGAGTAAATCCACCATATTTCCGCACACAACGCTCTGCTAGAGAACAAGATTACTCTTGATCTCTGCCCAGTGTTACTCACAAGAGAGTTTCTGTTCTGGACAGAACGTGATCGATCTGTTTTGTCATATCTAAGCAATCTGTTTTTCAGAAAGCTTAATCTCTCTAAGAAATTAGTCAAGTAAACTGAAAAGTTTGTATTTGGTGTATTCCCCCCCCCATACACCAAACTTTGCTCGTTCGGGACCAACAAAGATTATAGCCGAGAGCACTAGTCAGCGACCGTGGTGCCCTAAGCGGCCGCTGACTAGGCGCTGGTGTACCAGACCAAGCCATGGCTGAGCCAGCGCGAAGCCCAGGCCAGCGACCGCTGACCACAGCGGCTGACTCGGGCCAGCGCTAACCACTTCAGCGGGGAAGATGGAACAATCGAGGACAACGGTCGCTGATCTTATGCGGCCGCTGACGTCCCTTCTCGGCTATAAATACTCGACACGTTTCTCATTCGATGGACACCTTTTTCGAGACACCATTCTCCAGATCCTTTCTAAACCTTCGTTCAAGACGTTTGCCTTTATATTTTTAGCACCTCTCGACCTCGTGTTCTAGGGTCGAGACTTTTGATTTCTAGTTAGTCGTTTCTAGTTTTTGAATTCGTATTCGGACGTAGCCAATTGCAACATTCTAGTTCATAGTTCCTCTTTAGTTTCTATTGTGGATTCCAGACCATTCCAGTTATTAATCAAGTTCATTTTCTAATTTATTATTCCGGTGTCGTTTATTATTTAGTTCGTTTATTTATTTATGCTTTCATTCTCTTATTTCGCTCATTTATTCTACGCGCTTTTCGATCTGAATAAGTACTTTACACATTCTTTTTAATTCTGATTTCCATGATATTCGCACTCTTTTAAATTCGCATCGTTTAAATTCGCAGCCTATTTTCTTAATTAGATTAGTTAGACGATTCGTTTCTACGTTGCTTTACAGTCATTCGCATCGATAATACTTTCATTTATTACTTTAGAATTTACTTTATGTATTTTACTTTCTTCGCCTATGTATAAGACAAACAAATTCTCTTTTACTTCTTTTTATATAGCACAAAGAATTGAACTGCCCTGCTAAGTCCTCCTTGAGAATACGACTTGGGTGGACTTATCATTACTAGACGACCTCGTTAAGATTGCGAGCGACTTGAAACAATTTTAGTCAAACATTGACCTCCTTGTGACCACGTCGGCTAGATCGCCTTTTTCCCACTTACCGAACTCCTTTCTCGGCAACATTCAATCCGTGCTTCTTCTTTTTACTGCCCTTCGGCTCAAGAAACTCCATAGATATGTGGTCCGGCCTACAACAATTGAAGCCATTTACATCGAACTTGTAGGTTGACTTCAGTATCCCTTTTCCCTTGTTGTTGGCATTTGAGTGAGCACACTTTTTGAATGGATCGCCATTCTCCAACAGGTTGGCCTTAACATCCATTAGCCCCTTCAGTTTCTAATCTTGTTTTAGCACGTTTGACTCGATGCACAACTTTACAATGAGGTCCTCAAGATTCATATCATTTCACTTGTGCTTGAGATAACTCTTGAAATCTTACCAACTTGGAGGAAACTTCTCAATCACGGTCACCACCGTGAACACGACTGGAAGAACAATTCCACCACATGGACATCGTATATAATGAGTTAGAACTCTAGCACCTGTTCCATGATAGGCTTAGATTCTAACATCTTGTAGTCTAAGTATTTAGATACTAAAAATTTCTTTATACTCTCGTCATCGCTACAGTACTTCTTTTCCAGTGCCTCCCACATTTCTTTTGATGTTTTTAAAACAAAGTATACATTGTATAAACTATCATCAAAACTATTTAGAATAAATTTTTTACACAAGTAATCTTCGTTATGCTAGTTGTCTTAGGCAGTCCGAACAGTGAAGTTCGTCTCTTGGGTACTCGGTGTTGGGCGCTCGTCTTCCTTTAGGAACTTAGCGAAATCTAATGTTGTCAGGTTGTTGGTCATAGAAGAGCTAGGTTTGGTGTAATTAGCCAACAGTGAAAGTCTTCTTGCTAAGAAGATGACTAAACCAGGTTCTCCTTGTAAGAGAGATTGACCTATCCAGGCAAGCTCTCGAGCGTGTTGATCCTGTCAAATTTGAACTATTTTAATAGTTTATTCTGAGCAGTATCATGTGCGGAAGATTGTGGATTGAGTTGGTTGCTCTTATATGAAGAACCCTTTAATTAACCAAGTGTTTTTACGCAGTGTAGATTAATACAATGAATGACTGTAGTAAGTATGCAAGGTTAGAGAATAAATTGACTTGAAATAGAGTGTAGAAATTAAATAACGTAGTCAATTTTACATTGCTCAGGAAACCCCCTACATCCATGGTCCAACCACATTTCACTGGAAATCCACTACTAGGATTCTCGTTTATTTATAAATGTTGAGTACGAGCCACAAATTCCAGTCAAAACTAGATAGAAATTCATGCACGAGTTTTGGGTCGTGACCCTTATACTTACAGATAAATCTAATAAAAATCTTCAAGCACAGAGCTTAGAAATCTACTTGTTGGGAACCCCACGAATTTATCTATGTTTTGATGATGTTTCTCGAAACTACACTTAACCATTTCAAGATATCTAAAACCAAGCTATTGATATCATCTTTTAAGAAAAAACTTAAATATGAAAGGAGCAAATTGTCTATTTTACCATCTGTATTATCCTTCTAATGTTTTCCTGGACATATTGATCACTAATTGACAAGCACCTCTTTATTTGTACAGACAATTGGTTCATGTTAAGAACAAATCATTTTTGTGAAAATAACGATCTGTCCTTAATACTTTACAGCTCGCTGTCCATTTTCACTTGTCATGGTTTTAAGGTATGTTTCTATAGAATAGATTTTTAACATATCGAAATTGTAAAAAGGTAGTTTGAATTTTCAAACTCACTTATAGAAACGATCTATCTTTCTAGAATCGGCATCAGCTACAATATAAAGAGAACAAATGGTTAGAAAAACCATCTTTCCTATTGGTCAAGCTGTTTCATAAGGATAGAATTATTTCTTAGACCATCTCGAAGAAGACAATCTTAAAGAACAGATGGATTCAACCATACCAGCAGCCTGTTGTC
This sequence comes from Leonotis leonurus, assembly GCA_026898415.1. Lineage (NCBI taxonomy): Eukaryota > Viridiplantae > Streptophyta > Magnoliopsida > Lamiales > Lamiaceae > Leonotis > Leonotis leonurus. The sequence continues at coordinate 3,471 of JAPKLX010000811.1, read as the reverse complement.
AAATAACAGATCGTTTTCTCAAAAACGATCTATCTTTAGCTTTTGCTGCTGCCATCAAGAGATAATGAATGGATACACGAAGAAGTTAATTGGGTATCAAACCAATTAATTATGAGAATCATCTCAACTTACTGGTCGTAGGAAACAATCTGTTGAACCAAAGTCAAGCTTGCTGCTCCTCACCATAACTATAGTGGACTGCCAACATACCTACATTTGTCATAAGTCAACCACTCAGTGTGCTGTCACATCAAAGAGCATATTTTGAGGAATGATGTACGAGAATATCATTTTAGATGTATGGTGAATCATTCCATGTATGGCAAAACACTGGGGAAACGCGTGAAAGGTGGAACAAGATGCATTACAGGCGGCACGTGTAACATCAACACTGCCATGAATTTAATGCTGCAATTAATGCAAAGGAGAAGGACACTCCTTTCTCTTCAACGGATAGTTCCAGCCATGGTTCTATAAATACCACCTTCACTTCCAGATTAGAGTACGAGAATTCAAGCTTTCAAATCTGCCATTACTCTGCTTAAATTTCTTCAAGCTCTCAATGTTAAAAACACTCCATCATCAATCAAGAACTTTCTTGAGTGTTTACATTGTTTGAAGGATATATTTCTGGAAACTTGTTTTAAAAAACCAAAGTTAGGATCTAGTTTTGATCTAGTTGTAATCCTAGATAATAGTTTTCTATCTTTGGAAGAAGATGTGTAATCACAAGAAATTATCTAGTTTTGATAATTCTTGTGGCTCGTACTCAACGAGTAAAAAGAAAGGAGAAATTTTAGTGGATTATCGATCTAGTTCTTGATCGAGACGTGGACGTAGGGAAAGTTTATTCCTAACCACGTTAACTACTTGCATTCTTTTATTTCTTATTTACTTCATTCATCATCTTCTTCATACTCTTCATTTAAAACTATTGGTTTAATATTTTGGAGTAAAGAAAATATTTTCTTTAACAAGAGCATTAACCACCGAATTCCGCACACAACATAAATTGAGTTTAACTCATAAAGTTACTCTTAATCTTTGTTTTTCACTACATAAGGTTATACTTGAGCAAGATTAACTCTTTCTAACAAGAAGAGTTTTACTTGCTACCCAAGCTATCTTAAATATTAAGTGTGCCTATAACTTAATCATAGACGAGAAAACCCTAAAAGTTTGAATTGGTGTTTGCCCCCCCCCCCCCCCCCCTCAATACACTCTTTAGGGACCAAAAGTGGTATCAAAGAAGTGGTCCATTTTGGCCATTGTTTCTGTTTCACAAGAGTCAATCTCTGTGTGATCATCTTGGATAGATCTAGGAAAACGTTTTCTCAACATAAACCACTTGCATTAAACTAATCATCTACTTGAGTCATGGAAGGACAGATGGTTAGCACTTGCGAGGATTTCTCCATTGCTAGTTATGATGACTAGAGCTTCAGAATTGAAATGTGCCTAAGAGCTCAACACATTAAGATGTGGAAGGTCATCTTTGATAATAGTTGAAAAGGAGAAAAGCATAGACGAATACACTGCTGAAGAGAGAAAAGAAGCTGGACTCGATGACTATGCCAAAGGACTAATTTCAAGCACAATTAGAGGCATATACTTGGCAAAAATCAGACATCTCCTGTTGGAAACCCCACTATATTTAGTTTTGATGATGTTCTCTCGAAACACACTTAGATTTAATAATGTCTGCTAGACTGTAATCTGTTCTACCTGTACCAAATCACTAACATATAAAGTGAATCTGATAGAGAATGTTGGGAACCCTGAAGTATTTTTTTAGTTTTGATGATGATCTCTCAAAACACACTTAGATTTTACAGTCTTGATTGGTGGTAAACTGTTCTATATGTTAACAAATCACTAAGTATAAAGTGAAATCTGATAGAGAACAGATTAGGAGATGACTTAACATGTAAAGGAATTATTCCTATAGAAGTCATTTCAATAGTCTAGGTTGAAGACCAAAACATTTCCATCAAGAGAAGAAATCGATCTGCCAAGACAGTCAGCGACCAGATCACCGACCAGGTCACCAACCAGATTGATGATCAGAGCGAGGCACCAGATCGATAGAGTCATCAAACCACCAGATGACATCACTATACACATCATACCTACTTGTCACGTCAGTTTGGAAGTCTACACAGCAAGATACAGAAGAAGAATCCATGATTGACACGAAGAAGAAAAGTAATCGTTATCGGTCTGCTTTCCATACTTAGAGGATCCAGTCAACGCTTCTATAAGGCAAGAGCAGATATGATGAACATCATTGATTGGCAATCTACAATCATCTCACGCTAATCAACAAACGGCTAGAATTTCAAATTCAAAGCCTATATATATTTGGAGTTCAAAGTCTGGAGAGAATATGTGCTACATCGATAAAAACATTCTCAAGCAATCAATCTCTACGTCAGACTAAAGCTTCAAACTATTTTTGATTCTAAATCACACCAACCCAACCTCGATTCAAGTCTGTCTTATCGAGAGAAAGGAGATCACCCTGCTAGCTAGTAGTTTTCTAGTGGTAACGTAGAGGTAATCTGTTGTAAAGCGACTCGACCCTTATTAGTGCATTAGTATCCTTCTAGTTTTGATTGATACTTGTGGCTCGTTCTCCGTGTGGCTCGTTCTCCGCAAGTATAAAGAAGAAGAGTATCCTAGTAGTGGATAATCTGATCTAGTTTGATCAGACCATGGAAGTAGGGATTTTCCGAACCACGTTAAACAACTGTCATGTTGGATCGGGAGCGCTCATCAGAATTGACGTACTGGCCCCACACACCAACACTTTCTTTCCCAGCCTGCTTTGTCCTCACTGACAGGCTGACCCATGACACTTCCCAGTAGGTCACCCATCATAGTATTGCTCCAAGCCAAGCACGCTTAACCTTAGAGTTTCTACTAACGGGTCACCTGAAAAGATGATGCACCATGTTGGTATGAGTAGTACTAATCAATTCATTTAACCTCTTGTCAACAATGGTAGTGCAGGCCCTTTTCGACTGAAGCAGGCCGCACTCCCATAAGTTCTCTCGGTTACGATACAGGGAGGACCCCCCCCTCCGGGAGGTGCTGGAGTCCACTTCCCAACATGTTATTTACCTTTCTGCATATTTATATTCTGTTGTTTATTTATTCTAACCCTTGCACTATCATTTAAATTGCATCTCAATCAACCTGCTTTAACGATCTGGATTATAATTAAGGTTTTCAATATAAGAGCACCAACTAAGTCCACCATATTTCCGCACACACAATACTTTGAAAGGAATAAGATCACTCTTATTATTGTCTAAGTATTTACACTAGAGAGCAACCTGTTTGGATTGATCTGCTATCGATCTGTCGATCGATTTGGTCAGTCATTTGCCGAGCAATTTCTTTTTTAAGAATAGCTTGAACTCTCTGATAATTAGCCAAGTAAACTGAAAAGTTTGTATTTGGTGTATT
>JAPKLX010001342.1:0-15889 GCA_026898415.1 Leonotis leonurus | reverse complement strand
TTTTTACACATGGAAGCTTGAGATCTTGTCATTGGGCTTTTAACATGTTTTTCTTACTTAGTTACTAGTAGATATTAGATAACCTATATGTGAATTAACTTATCAGGCCACCATTTTTACACATGAAACCTGAACTGCCAACACAACAACCTTTCTGCGCTTCCTCAACAAAGTATGTCTAGTTCTAGGGACTTATGAAAATGGCATAACACAATTACCCACATGCATGCTTATGGAACTAAAATCAACAGGAGATATCATATAATAGCAGAAAACGAAGATACACATTAGAAGTGATGAAGTGCGAAGGATTAACATATGCAATCAAACTTTTAGTTTGCTTTCCACTATTTTCCAACCCTGTGTTGAGGTAAATACAGAACAGACCACTAAATTGCATTGGTCTCTTTAAAAAAGCAATTAAAAAAAAAGGAAAAGACGAATGCTTGTAGATATATGAACATGACTAGCATTAAATTAGAAACACATTAATTCATTTCCCGTATCACATTCCGAAAACTCATATTCGAAAGAAAATCTTAAAACAATTTTTTATTGTTTTCAAATTCCATTCCCACTTTCCTAGATCCAGCAGGAAATAGGGCATCATGACGTAACAGATCCACGACAAAAAATCAAAGCTTTAAAAGACAGTTCACCAAAGCCTCAAATTCGACAAAATATAAAGAAGCAAAATCTCAACTGGTCCAGAAAGTAGAGAAAAAAAATAGAAATCCCACTTATGAATATCCGAGAATATGCATGCGAATATGGGTTTTAGTCACAGAAAGTAGAGCAGGAAATAGAAACACTAAAAACCCTAAAACGGAATAGGACATGGAATAATGCGCGTAGGAAGAAGCAAAACAGAGATTTGAATTACCTCTGTGTGTCTGTGTATGTATAGGCAGAAAGAGCGAAAGAGGGAGGGGGCAAGAAGTGGGAGAAAGCTAAGTGAAATGGAAAAATGAGGAAGGAGGGAGGGAACAAACAAGGGTTTTTCAATTTGGAATTTTCTTCACTTTTGGATTTTGATTCTTCCTCTGCTTTTGTTTTCTTTTCTTTTTTTCGTTTATTCTACTACTCAAAAAAAAAAACTTTTGTGTTTATTCTTTATTTATTTATCGGGTTATTTAGTTTTCTGGAAATTAAAATTTTCCAAGTTTTAACAGAACATCAAATCAAGATTACTCTTTCGATATTACTAATATTGTTTTCTTTTTTGCATATTAATATATTATCAAAAGCAAACCTAGCCAATTTAACATTATACTCCATTCTTATAAAACAGGACATGTTTAGAGGGTCAGAGGGAATATTAAATTTAGAATTTATACAAATTTCCGTCACATAATATTTCTTTTCATTTGTTTAAAAAGCCTAAAACCACATAAACGTTGTTTTTTTTATTGTATTTTAAAAGCTTTATATAGGAACATATGTGTAATAAAAAGTTTATAGAAATTTATTAAATTTCACTTTTTCACTGAAATCTATTAATTATGATGTAAGTAATTTATTCTTTATTTAATATAAAATAAAATATAGAAAAAAAATAAAAAAAATAAAGTTACTGGTATACTTATATATAGGATTACATGAGATTATCATATCAATCGTGATCAGGTTAAATTAGGGGTGAACATGGTTCAGTTCCGTAGCCGAATAAAAAAAATAATGAAAATCGAAAAAAAAATCAAACTGAAAATGTAAAATCGAAATCGAACCGAAATAACCTAAAATCGGTTTTAAATAATTATTAAAATATATTTAATAAGTAGTAATATTTAATACTCTTTCAATCTCACTAAGCTTGACACAATTCTGTTATTGGAACATCCCACTAAGAATGACACATTCCAAATCTCTTCAAACAAGTGCCGAAAAAAGAATTTGTCATGCTTATTGGGACGCATGGAGTATATATTTATATATTTAATAAGTAATATTAAAGAAATAATATGTATTGGTTCGATTTTTGGTATTTCGTTTTTTTTATGTCAAAACTGAAACCGAACCAAAAACTAAAATTTTATAAAATCGAAACCAAAACCGAACTGAAAAGGAAAAAAACTGAATCGAATTTATCAGTTCGCTTCAATTTTTGATTTTTTACCAAATTTTGCTCATCTACTATATTGGGCTCGTTAAGTTGTACTACCTTCGTCCACCAATGTTTTTAACATATTTTCTTTTTGGTCCGTACACCAATATTTTTAACACTAAAATTTTTCATTTATAGTAACTATCATATACATACAATCCAATTAAAAATTATAAATCATGTGGGACTCAAACTCCACTAACTACATTTTTCTACATGTATCTCAATTAAATATTTATAATAAGTAGGACTCAAACTCTACTAACTACTCCCTCCTGCCTTTCTTACTTAACGCGTTTCTTTTCGGCACGATAATTAAGGTGATGTTGTTAGACTTGTTAACTGATTTGATTAGTATTATTATAATGATTTGAGTTTATTTAAATTAATTCAATTATTATTAAATCATTTTTTATTTAAATTTATAATTGCAAAAATTATTAATATTTTTTTACTTTTAGTTATTATAATAATTTTGAGATTTGAAATTTTAAACTTATCTACTTTTCGATTTTTAACCTATTTATTTACATTCAAAAATTTAAAAATTAAAGGCTGTAATTTTTTTAAATTAAATTTACAATATGTAAAAATACAACTAATTAAGAAAGGAATATAAATTTATTCACGCCGCTCTATTTCAAATCGAGGGGTCTCCGCCGGAGGTCGCCCTTCTCCCTCCTTCTCCAGACCTCCAAACGGCTTCCTACCAAAGATTCTCTCACCACCACAAAACTCATTGTTTTGTTATTCCTTCATCGCGGGTGGGACCGTGGGGGCGGTGAAGAGAACCCTACCGCCCCCGCTTAGGTGGGAAGCCTACCGGCGGTGATACAATACCATAAACTGGCGGTGAATCATCTAGAGATTGAAGCTGCAAAGATGAATCCATTTACAGACGCAAGAGAAGCGGAGAGAGAGGAAAGAGGTGGGGAGAGAGGAGAGGAGAGGCGGATAGAGAGAAGATTTCTTGGGTTATTGAAATAGCGGGGAGATTGTAGAGAGAATTAGGATTTTAGTTATCTGGACAATTTTAGAATCGTAGAGAAATGAGATATTGAGTTGGACTCCAGTTTTTGGGCCAACTTAATCAAACATTTAAGCAAAATAAGGTTTACTTAATTATAATGATTAAATGACTAATATTTACTATTTTAGGAAATGTATCAAGTATAGTGGACATCCCAAAATAAAAAATATGTCAAGTGAAGAGGGCTGGAGAGAGTACATTTTTCTACATAAAATTAAAATACTACTCCATCCGTCTTGCTAAAAGCGGCCACAAGGGAGTCGGCACAGAGAATAAAAAACTAAAGTGTTGTGTGTGAATAAAGTAGGAGTAATGTATTTTAAAGGTAAAAAAATTTCCTTTTTAGTAAAGTGGCCACTTTTAGTGGGATGGCCCAAAAAGAAAACATTGCAACTTTTAGCGGGACGGAGGTAGTACTTACTATATTAAAACACATGTCAAGTTAAAGTCTTAAAGGTGGGAGGGAGTAATAAGGGTGACCACAACGGTGTAGTTTCTCAGTTTTTAAAAATAAAAACTACCATTGTAGATAAATAAAACTAGTATCCAAAAGGAAACTAGAAACTGAGTTTCAAACTGAAAATTAGTTTTTTTTTGTTTATGCGCATTAGATATAGTGCGTGAATTGCACTTGCTCCATAATTGGTTTGTGAACCGCACGCATATTACTCATTTTGAAAAGCAACTACTTTTTACAACCATTGTCATTTTCCCTTTTTCTTTCTAATTTTCACTTTCTCTTTTTTCTATTATTTCTTTAATAATTTATGTACAATTTAATTAATATATTTTAATTTTAATAATGTAAGTATTAAAATTTCAGTAATGTATTTTTAATTTAAGTAATTTGATTGAAATATTATTTTACATGTGGCCCCCATCACCACAATACAACGATCACTTTTCTCATTTAATTCATATTATCTTTTTTTCTTTTTTTTATTATATTTTTTTTGTACATATATATATTTTAAAATATAAAAAACAATGCATACAATTAAATTATAGCCGTTAGATTTTCAAACGGTTATATTTTATAAAATTTCTATATATACTCTTTTAATTTTTTATTTATACACATCTCACATTTCTATCTTTCTTTCTTCCTCTTTTTATTTTGATAATTAAAAGGGCTGATTCAAACTCTCAAGCTTCCGACTCTAGTGCTTCTGAAACCCAAAATTTACAATGTTCTTATCCATTTTCTCAACCCCATCAAATGTCTTACCCTGAACAACAAATTCCAATCACACCTCAAATGTTGGATATGATGACTCAACAATTGGCGTTCAACTCTCCCCGTGGCTCTAATTTTCCTCAACAATTTGTATTCGCCTCTCTTGGTGGATACAATTTTTCTCAAAGAGTACCATTCAACTCTCCTGGCGGATATAATTATGCTCAACAAGTGCCATTTAACACTTCCGGTGGTTCCAATTTTGCTCAACAAGTGTCATTTAACACACCTGACAATTCCAATTTTTCTCAACAATTGTCATTCAACAATCACGGCGGTTTCAATTTTGCTCAACAAGTGCCATTCAACAATCCGGGTGGTTCTAATTTTACTCAGCAAATGTCATTCAACAATCGTTCAAATGCAGATTTTCCTTCGCATTGTTCACAAATTCCAATTGTTGATGATGATAATGTTGCTGTCGAGAAAGTTGCTAAATCCACTGCATCGTCAAAAGAGACAAAAGTTGCATGGACGCACGATGATGACATTCTTCTGGTAAAATCTTGATACAATACGAGCACCGACTTTATTATTGGCAATCAACAAAAGAGAATATTTTTGGGAGAATATTGCTACGTACTACAATGATAATCGGGAAGAGGGATCTGCTCATCGGAGTCACTCGCAGGTAAAAAATCATTACTATAGATTAATCCAGATATTAACAAGTGGGCAGGTATCTATAATAATTTCTCGAGCAATCGAGCGAGCGGCCAAGGTGATGATGATGTACTGGAGGCGGCAAAGAAAGCATGGAGAAATGATGATCCAAAGTGCAAGGATTTCAAGTACTTGCACGTATGGAAGATCATCCAAACTTGTGAAAAATGGGCTCCTCAACAAATGCCACAGAATCCAAGAAAAAAATCCAAGAATTCTGAAACAGATAGTCCATCTTCTGTTGATACCCAACCTCGTGAGCGATCGATGGGACAACAGAGAACTAAATGACTAGCTAAACAAAAGGCTAAAATGACATCTCCGACAACCAACGAGAAGTGGAAGCAGTTGCAAGAGACAATCGATAGATCACTAAGCATTCAAGAGAAACAACTCACAACAATCTCTTTCACATCTACTCAATTCCTCATTCAATCACTACACCAAAAAATGTCTGATATTCCTAATGACCACGAAATTAATGAAATGTGGAAACATTTTATCCGAAATACAAACACAAATCCGATTATACGAGAGATGGTCGAACTGCTTGATGAAGAAGAGAGTTCGGCTCAACTACCACGAAGGAGAAGTGGTCCTAGAAAATACAGGAATCTGGAGCGTGAAAATGGCCATGATCGTCTCGTTCGAGATTACTTCTATGACAATTCCGTCTATGATGAAGATATATTTCGTCATCATTTTCGAATGCAAAGAGATTTATTTCTCAAGATCGTTGATGCAATGAGAAACTACTCACCCTACTTCACATTGAGGAGAGATGCTAATGGAAGGAATGATTTATCACCACTCCAAAAGTGCACTGTAGCTATCCGACAATTAACATATGCTGCACCTGGTGATTCACTCAATGAATACATGCGGATGAGTGAGACTACTGCTTTGGGATGTCTACATGAATTTTGCAGGTGTATGATTATTGTTTATGGTGCTCAATATTTGAGGAAGCCAAATGAAACAGACAATCAACGACTACTACAAATGCACGAAGAAAGACATGGGTTTCCTGGAATGTTAGGAAGCCTTGATTGTATGCATTGAGAGTGGAGAAATTGTCATGTCGCTTTCAAAGGGTACCATACACGAGGCGATCAAGGAGTTCCTACAATAATTCTTGAAGTAGTGGCATCATCGGATTTGTGGATATGACATTCTTTCTTTGGTGTCGCCGGAGCAAGCAATGATATCAATATTCTTCACGGGTCTCCATTATTTAATCAATTCCTTCAGGGGAATGCACCCTCAGTTCAATTCACGGTGAATGGTGAAACATATAACCAAGGATATTATCTGACAGATGGAATCTATCCTACTTGGGCTTCATTCGTCAAGAGTTATCCAACACCAGTTGATCCAATGAGAAAATACTTTGCGCAAAGACAAGAAGTTGTACGAAAAGACATCGAGCGAGCATTCGGAGTGCTACAATCTCGTTGGGAAATAGTTAGAAATCCTGCCCGATCTTATTTCAAGGACGACATTCGAAATATAATGTTTGCTTGTATTATTTTGCACAACATGATCATTGAGGATGAGGGTGAAGAAGTGGTCAATTGGTTAAAAGAAGAAGCAACTCCTCAGTAACCAATACCAATGGGTACCAATAATTGGGAAGCATTTGAAAATTATCTTAAAAATCACAATGATTTAACAAATACGCAAGCGCATCACGAACTCCAGAAAAATTTAAAACTACATTTTTGGGCACAATATAATAATGCTAATTATGTCTAGAATTAAGTATTATTTTTGTTTGAATTAGTATATTTTAATCTATTGTTTAATTAATGTATTTTAATTTTAGTAATGTAGTATTAATTTTAGTAATGCATTTTTTAATTTAAGTTATTTGATTGAAATTTTATTAATGTAGTTTATATTAATATTTATAATTATACATTTAATTTATTATATTTAATTTTGTTAAATAATTAAAATATAATTATTTTATGAATAAGCCAAATATTTAAATAATAGTAAAATAATTTAGTTTAATATATTTATACGAAAATGCTCACCCGCCCGCGGTGGGCACATCTTAATGCGCCTGCAGTTGATGTGGCATGCTACGTAGATAAATATTAAAACTTAAATATTTTTTATTAATTATCACTTTTCGACTAGGGTTTATTGGTTAGGGTATAGTTTAATATTATTTAATAAATAATAATAATAAAAATAAAATTAATAAAAAAAACGAAAAATATAGTGACTCGTATGATGATGTGTCAATGATGTGGCATTGCCATATCAACTGCGGGCGCATTAAGATGTATGGATATATATGGAGTATGTATTATAGTGGGTCCCTCAAAAAGTAAAAATTAATTTATGATTGTAAAAGATGAAATAGAAAAAAATAAATGAATTTTTAAAAGATAACGTGGCATGTATAAAATTATGTATAAAATTGAAAAAACTAGTTGATGGTTGTATACGTTAACTTACTGTGTTGGGGTCAGTTCCGTCTGCCTCACTCGCCGGCCCAAAAGTGGTATTATCCCCATTCCCCAGCCCACTGAAATTTGTGCAAGAAAATTAATTCATGAAAAAAATGCAATTAGGTTAAGTCTCTTTTGAGTGCATAAATTTGATAAGCATGCATCGTATATTCTGCAAAAGAATTAGTATATGTTAATAAGCACATTTGTTCTAAATGATCATAGCTTCTTTTCTTGACACGTTTGTTCCTCATTACTTTGTACCATATAATAAATCATAAATTGTTGCCATTTATGAAATTTGTTTGAGACTAAATATAATATAATTGAGATGCCTCTAGTAATAACATGCTAATATTGCTCATATATATGCATGATTCGGATCATTAAGTAATAAACCAACCCTTAACGCCGTCAACAAATTCGATTTAAAATCATGAGATTTTCTTTGGAATAATACGTCGCTTTCTTATAAGCACTTACGGAATTACTACTCCTATAACCTAATTAACTAATGGACCATACAAAAGGCTTAAAATATTAAACTAACTTCCACAATGTGTAAATTCTATTTAAATTAATATTCTTTCAATTTTGATGGCTTCAGTACTATTCCAAAATAACATTTTTTTTTCTTCCAATATTAAATCAATGGGTACAATTAGCTTCATATATAAGATATGATTAAATAATTATCAAGCATTTTTTCTTTTGACTTGGGCAATTATATTGGAACATTTTAATATGATAGTCTATGAAAATATATTTTTTGAGGCGTGACCGACAAACTCTAGCTAGCTATAATGTGAAAAACCAAAATTTGTAATTTACGTGCATGCATGATTCTGTTGTGTACTTCATGTTATTTTTGTTAAATAACAGTGGATGAATGATGATGGTTGGAATTAACTTGGAATTTCCATTAATAGAAATGAAAAAACACAAACACCTTTACCTTTGTAGGGAAAAGTTGACATAATTAAAAATTCATTTTATTATATTGGTCCCGACAATCATTTAGGTGGATGATGAGATAAGCTTTTTAATATAATAAATGTCATTTAGTAGTTTGAACTTTGAAGCCCATCAATAACTATTCATTGAATATTGAAATGACTGTTCAATATGATTATTGGCAAATCAAATCATCATATATAGTTATTTCGATCACATCCAATTTTTCTGGTGATCACAATTAGGGCACGACTTTATACTTGATGCATTTTTTTGCGTGGCTTCTTTTTAATCCTCATTTTCTTTTTCTCTCCATTCAAATTAGGCACAAGTGTACCCCTAAATTTCATGACTAATGAGTTTTTATTTGAACGCCATAACTTTATAATATAAATTTATTATTGATAAATATATCATTGGTAGATGTTTGCATAATGGCAATTTGATTTAATAAACATAATTATGATTTGTTTAATATATATTTTTCGTCCTGAAAGGAGTTATTTGGTCTACGAGGATACACCAGTTGAAAATTTGTGTTTAGTCAGTATTCAGTTGAGTGAGTGTATGCACTGTTAGCATAATTAAACTGAAAACCAAAAGCAATAAAGAATTGATGTAAGTGTTTGATTTGTGTGGTTCAAATATAAAAATATCTACGTTCATGATATCTTGATGTTATTTGAGGGTTTTCAATTAAATTGAAGGTGTTTATGTTTTAAAGTAATCAACTTTTCCAGGCTTGATATTCGTTGAGGCTTTTCACTTCTTGCTTGAAGATTTGCTAACTTATTGGCTAGTTATTTTTTGCTACAATTTGTAGTTCTAACTCTTTAAGAATATTTAAATATTTACAAGAATTTCAAAATATTTTAAGTATTTGTAAACTGATAATATAGAACTTGAAAGTTGAAAGCTCGAATGCGTTAAAATGCTTTAATCACGCGAGGTAACAAGAAATTAAAGTGAAATGTCAAAGTGTTGAACTATTTATAAGAATCATTTTTGAATAGATTTGTTGTGTGAATCGAGTCGTTGAACTTTAAATTTCTGTCTCTTGCAATTTTTTTATCTTAACATCCATTTTATGTGCATGCAAAATGATCTTCAAGGGTGACTCTAAAATCTTTGTCAAATTTGAAAGATGTCACATGCTTACTTTGATGTTGTAGTTCAATATGAAGTTTATTTAAGATGTGAGAATCAACTTTAGCACTTTTTGTCAGATCACTTTCAATGCAACTTTTCATTTTCGAGAACTTGTGATCTAACTTTCAGTTCAACTACAATCTGAGGTCCTTCAATATACGATGTCTGAAACTTGTTCTACTCCTTAAACCTTCAAATTCTTTAGTTTTGGAGTACATATAAATATAAACTCCCTAACACTTGAATTTACATAAACAAGTAAGACTACTAGTCCCTAGCCTTTATAAATGAAATCTTTATAAATACTTCTGAATATGAATTAAAATCTTTATAAGTATTTATCAATATATATAACAATAGGGATGCCAATCGGGCTAACCCACTCGAGTTTTCGGGCTATTCAGTTCGGGTTAAATCGGGTTGAAATTTTTTCGGGTTGAAAATTTACAACCTTAACCCTAAACTTTCGGTTTTCAGGCTAGCCCACCGAGCCAATTGGGCTAGAATATTTACGAAAATGTTTAAAAGGTATGTATATTTTTTATGATTTTATATTGAAAAAATATATATTTTTGAAAAATATAATAAATAAAATAAAATTTTAAACATAATTAAATATTAAAACTAAATATGAATAAATTTAAAGAGAAAATGTAATGATATTATACCCAAATTGTGTCATAATTATTTTTTTAAGTGATTGATTAATTGATGGGTATGAAAAATACATTTTTTGTATGAAAAATCAAATATATTATGAAAATAATAATTATTTTATTTTTCATTCGGTTAATCGAGCTAACCCACTCAGTTTTCGGACTAACCCTATTGGATTCGGGTTCGGGTTGATTTCGGTCCAACCCGTTCGGGCTAAAAAATGTTTCGAGCCATAAATTTTCAACCCTAACCCTCTTCGATTTCGGGTTGGTATTCGGGCCAACCCGCACTTTCGGGCCAAATTAACATCCCTATGTAACAATAAGCCAATAACGTGCACTCTCGCGGTATTCTCTAGCTTCAAGATATTTAACTATACCGGTTCATGCTATTCTTTTGTTGTGAGTAATATTATGACTTAAAAGATTCAATCTGGTTGATCCTAAACTACTTTGAGGCATTATTGTAAAGCTGTCTTAATTTATGCTACGATAATTATGTTGGTCTAAAGACAAAATTAGATCGGATCGGTCAAACTCTCTATAGCATTTGTTAAAATGTTTAACAGAAACGACTTAAGAGTAATATAAAAACATGGACTACTTGATACTCATTTTAAAAAGACATCTATGTACTTAATTTTTTATTTTTACATGTGCATACCTCTTTTGCCCCTACATAATATAATATAAGTACCTTTTAAATTTTATTACAAACAACCTACTTTCTAAATATATAAGACAAAGGAGTACAAGATTAAGAACAATAGAAGTATAGAATATCCTAGCATGCATCTATGTTAATTATAGCTTTACAATTTTAGACTTTAATTCTATACTCATGCAAAGGTAGAAAACAGAGTACTTACAGAAGGGCTGAAAAATTAGAATTAAGGAAACGCAATGTGACAATATATAAAGAAAAAAAAACACAAATTACTAATGATATTATTCAATACTCTTTAACGTCATAATTGCTAAGTTTGGCCCCAGAAATTAAAGTCTTTCCATATTATCCGGATCATGTTTTTTTTATAAATATCTTCATAAATCAAACCTCATTCCAAAAGTAAACAAAAGGAAAAGACAGGTTTCTTCATATATTGAAACTACAATAATACATAATTAGCTTATCAAATATATTTAAGCTTTAAGAAATAATATCTAATTAAACACAAGCTTTTTGAGCAGATATATATATATCATTCTGCCGTGATATCCATAAATAAATAAAAAAAGAACATGAAATCAATTAATGTAAGCAAAGCAAACCAAGAACACAGCACCTTCTTACATTAATTAATATACATATCTCTGCATCTCTCTAGCTCATCTCTCTAGCCTACCTTTCCGGAAGGAGAACAACGACGGAAGCGCGGCGGCGCTCTTCGCCTGAGTGCATGTAGGCACAGTCAACACCGGCCTTATTCTTATACTAATCGATCGACTTCTCTCCTTCACTCTCTTGCTACTCTTCTCACTACTATTCCTCACTGCTCCCTTTTCCTTCTCCCCTCCTCCAATTTTAGCAGCACCACCTGGAACTCGAGACGACGACGAGGAAGAGGAAGAAGCTGACGGAGACAACATCGAGGGGTGTTGTCTCCTCAACTTGAGCAGCTCCTTCCATAGAACAGTGCACTTTGGAGGCCGAGGCGATGGATCCTCGTCGACAAACCACGTCATCCTCCCTTCCTCCTCCTTCTTCTCGACTCCCACCGACGCCTCATTTTCCGGTACTCTCAAGCTAACCCTATCGAGCTTTGCGCCGCCGTGACATATCTGGCGAGAAGGGAGCAATTTGCCCTCGCTCATGAGTTCTTCGGCCGTGATCATGCCAGCTAGGGTTCCCGAGAGGAACTCGAAGTCGGACGCATCTGATCGGGGGTCGGGGCATATGGTGATGAAGTTGCTCTCATCAAGAAACGACTCCGATGAGAAGGAGATCCGTGCACTGGACCCCACCTCGTCGGAGTCGGAGAGAGGGTCCAGGGCGGCCCCGGCGGAGAGCATATTGTATTGTTATGGGAGAAAAAATTGAGAGATCGATGCAAGAATTATGGAGAGTGGTGGTAGTTTATGGGTGGGTGATATATCATGTGGTAGAAGATATTTAAAGGGTGTGTGTGCATGACGAGGGAGGGTGTGATTAATGATGGTTGCTTTATTTATTTATTTTTTTTTACTGTGGTACTATAGCTATAATAACATTTTGGACAGTGACAATGTTGAAACATATATATGATGATAGTGTCATGAAGTTAAGACGAATTAGTTAGGTTGTTTATGGTGTTTGGTGTCAACACATGGTAATCTAATTTGGATCGGACCCATAGCATTTCAAATCAAGTATCCTTTTTTTTCAATGCGGATATTTTGTTGGCTAACCGTATGACATCTCGTATAGCATTAATACGAAAGTAATACATGTAATAATTAATGATATTCAATATATACATTTTCCGTTTATATACTCTCATGTCAATATTAATTTAATACGAGATGTACACGTAATAGGTGATCTCATCCTCCTTTTTCTTCCCATTTACATTTTTTTTCTCTTCATTATTGTATGTTTACTAACTTATGGAAAGGAACGATCTAATCATACCTTAATATATTTAATACTCCCTCCGTCCACGAAAAAGCTTCCTAGTTTGACCCGGTGCGGGTTTTTATGTAGTGTTTTTGATTTTAATGATGATATGTAGTGAGTGGAGTTTGGGTCCCACTTAATATAGTGTTTTAAATTGTGTTGTGTGTAGTTAGTGGATGTTGGGTCCCACTTAATGTATTATATTAAATTGAGTTGTGTGTGGAGAGTGTAGTGGGTCCACTTTCTATAAATGGAAAGTTGAATTAGGAAGATGTTTCGTGGACGGACGAAAATGGCAAATTAGAAAGCTTTTTCGTGGACGGAGGGAGTATTATTCTTCCAAATCAAATAGATTTTGTACAAAATTTTATCTATGATTTGACTGTCTATATTATTCAAGTTAAGTTAGCACCATGAAAAATCGAATTGAACGTATTAAATAAATAAATAAATATTGACAAATTTTCAGCAAACTAAGTTAGCATCATAAAAAATTCAATCGCATATAGTAATAAATAAATGAATGACTATTGAGAAATGAGAAGGGTGTATATCTGTATACTTCTATTCAATGTTAAGGTGCACTTGTAAAAAGAAGCTAAGCATTATAATAATAATAATAATAAAATATATAAAAACCTTACCGCATGGACTTAAATTCATTTATATCAATATGTATGGTTAGTAATCATTAATTGAAAATTAAAACACCCTAGGCCTAGGTAGGTAGGAATTATTAAACCATGCATTATTTTTGTTTAACTAGGGATGGACCCTACATTAAGATATAATAATTCACCCAATATCGTCCTTTTAGGTGGAAAAGGAAATTTACTTAATTGAAATTGGAAAATTGGAGTGTGTATATAGTACCCAGAAACATCAAAGTTCGTCACAACTTTATTTAGGGCTGGAAGTTCGGTTAACCGAACCGAACCGAACCGAAATTTGCGTTTAACCGAATCGAATTTATCCAAAAATCACTATTCGAAACCGAACCGAATTACGAATTTCGGTTATCCGCTAACCTTTCGGTTAGTTAAATCGGTTATCCGAAATAACCGATTTTTTTATTAAAAAATTAAAATTAAAATTAAAATTAAATAAATTTTAATATCAATTATATTTTTATTTATTTATTTTTTCAATTTTGTAATAAATATGGAATAATTATTAGAAATAAAAAATATGTATATAAAAATAAATATTAAATAATTATTAAAAATATAAATATATTTATAAAAATAAAATATATAAATTTTAAATTAAAATTTCGGTTATTTCGGTTTTTCGGTTATATCCAATCGGTTATCGGATATAACCGATAACCGAAAATTACCAAAAACACTATCCGATAACCGACCCGCTATCCGAAAATTGCGGTTATCGGTTATCGGTTAATCGAAAATTTCGATTCGGTTAGTGGTTATCCGAAATAACCGATTCGAACTTCCAGCCCTAACTTTATTAGTTAATTTAAAATTTATGTTTTAATTTACATTGCTACACCTGAAAAGAAAATAAAAATTAAATGGGTTTACCATTGAATTGAATGGCTATATATATTATATATCCTCACGGTGTTCTTGTTGCCCCAAAGTTGGCTAAGCAAATACCTAAATTTAACTTATTTTTTCCCAAAGAGAAACTTGAAGGTAACTTCATAAATGAGTGATAAATGAAAAAGGTTGGAGGCACATGATAGATCCCACAATAAAATTTTGAATACTTTTTCTTTTGCTTTTTGAAATTAAGTTGAAGTCCAACTTCTAATAAATCTAAGCATAATTAACCTAGCCAAGTGCACTAAATTGAATACCATAGCATATAGCTAGTACTATTAGGTTACTCCTCTTTTTCGTAATTAATAACACTATAATATTGTTATCCCAAAAAGTCTTGTATAAGACCCATTTTAACACCTTAAAACATAGAAATATTCATATATACCATTATTTCTTAATTACGCTTTTCATGCATGCATCTTTTCTTTATTAGATTGAACTTTAAAAGCACTATATATAACCATATAATTAATTATTTTTCTCTATTAATCTTTATTGCCAACTTAATTATCACATTTCACATTTTATTGAGTAGAGATGTATGAAGCATATAAATTGCATTAATTTAATTTAATGGGGATGAGATGAGACAACATGCAGTAGTCCAGCATTGGACGCGCTTATTTATTTTATTAAATCTATATAATTTCTTATTTAATTACCTCTTGTATTCTTTAGTTACATTTAATTACTATATACGTTGGATTATATCCCTTTATTGTGATAAATTATTTTTACTGAATTATCAATAATCTGTGTGTGCGCGTTTTTATGTGTATGTAATTGTGATCAGCTTGTGCAATATTACGCTACATTAATTATTATTTTGCAATTATGCTCATAATCGAGTAGGTTGAACAAGGCAGATATAATCATTGTATATAGACCTAGCTAGCTAGAGAGGTAGTATTACAATTGAGATTAATTAGCTAGCTAGCTAGTTGAAAATAAATAAATAAATAAAAGAAGTATATTCATGGATACTAAATTTAAATAGAGAAAAAGTAATGTAGGTCGATATAATTAATTATAGGTCAAAGTAACTGTATCCCGCTGTCGGTCTGGTCTATTAATTACTCTTTGTTTAAAGATACATGCATTATATTCATCACTACCCAATCACAAAAATAAAAACTAAAAATTGTTAATTCATTTATGGGTACGTACTTAATATCTACTTATCATCTTTCTATATATATATATATATAATGATTAGAGTTGGATTAATGAGCGGGATAGAGAGATGATAATACGTAGTCTCTCGTTCCAACTAAAATGAGTCGTATTAGCGTGCATGTGTTAGTCTAGTGATAGTGAGGTTAATGTTCACGGATAATAAATTTCGGGTTCGAGTCTTCTATGACGATGTTATTTAATTTAATTTAATATAATGTTGGTCCCGAAACGAGTGAAACTGAGTGTATGGGGGGGGGGGGGGATACACCAGTCAATTTTTGTCAATTAAAACTTTTT
>JAPKLX010001469.1:0-20878 GCA_026898415.1 Leonotis leonurus | reverse complement strand
GTGTGGGGCCAGTACGTCAATTCTGATGGGCGCTCCCGATCCAACACGCCTCCTCCTCCGGATCCTCCTCGGAGTCACCCTCGGGGTCCTCCTCCTCAGGATCCTCCTCTGAATCCTCCTCCGGTGCCTCCGCTATCGGCTCTCCGTATATCCTCAGAGGCTCGCTCACTCGCTCCATTAGTCTCTGGATCTTGGCGTCGAGCTCGTCCCAATCGAGGGGTGCCTCCCTCTTCCGGGAGGGGCCCTCGTCTGCTGGGGTGAGAGTGAGGCTCTATCTCTCGGAGCTCCTAGAGTATGGGAACTAAGGGCGATCCTCCTCCGATGTCTCCAGAACTGGGGCCTTGCCCCTATCATCGCCACCCGCCGGTCGGGTCCTGACGAGTCGAAACTGCATCGAACCCACGTCGTCGTCGTCAGTTGGGGGTCGACGGGGAGACGGTAGTCGTCGTACTCCCACAGTAGGGCGTGAGGGGCCTGCCTCGTCCTCACGACGCCCCTGGTACTCCGGCATGAACGTCGGAGGTGGGATGGGTGAGGGTGACTGGCGCTCCTCTATCGGGCGAGGGAGTCCCGTCTCGGTCCTGTCGTGCACTGGTATCTCCGGCATCGGCTCGCCGTACAGTAAGCTATAAGTGGGAGCGATGGGGATCACTCCGGCGGGGAGATAGGTCGGGACTAGGGGTGCCCACATCGGTGGTACGTCGCTGGCTAGTATAAGGTCCCAAGGGCGAATATAGTGGCCCTCTGGTGGGCTGCCATATGCCGCACTGTAGTGGAGGATCGTGGCTATGAACCCTTGAGTGTCGACTCCCCGATCAAAACTCCGCCCGATCGGTCGGATGAAATCCCCGGATATCATTCTTGCCCATCCCTGCCATCTGGCAGGCAGCAAGGTGATCAGCCTCATAACACCATCGATCCTGGTCGCCCCGTGAGGCCTAGCAGCCTCCCATCGCCGTAGGTAGTGGCCTAAGAACTCCACTAGTGTATCTCGCGGGTCAGGTCCGTAATTCTGGTACTCGAGTAGGATAACGGACCGAAACGTCATCTGCTTCCTCGCCGTCTGGAGGAATCTCACCACTATAAAATAAATAAAACATACGAAATCAGAACTCGAGGTATCTAAATCTAAACGCAGTTCATAAGTTAGTAAGGTTTGCTTGGGTAAAACTACTCTGATGGTGTTCTTGGTTGCTGATTGAGATAAAAGCCCTTAGGGCAAAATCCCGTTTTGGAGTTAAGATTTACTTTCCTTGAGGCTTATAGTTCTTAGATACTTAGGTTCTGGTTAACCGACTAGTGGTTTGTTCTTAAGTTCTGATTTGGCAGTGGATCGATAGTAATCGAGTCTTGCCGCTGTTTGCTAAGTTGAAGAAGATATCGTTACAATTCTTCTTGTTCGTTCTATTCGTTGAGGTGTTCGAGAGAGTTTGCTTTAGTTTGCGATCCATTCTCTCTTTTAAGTGTTTGTGATTGTCATTAATTCCTTAGTTATAAGGAAAGATTCTTAAGTTCTAGAGATTCGAACTTAGAGCGAGGGATTTGATTCAAATCTCTATACTTGAAAGCTTTCCTCGTAAGGCGTGCGCCACGTCTAGAGGGGCAGGGTACGCCTGGGTGCTAGGCTTTTGTCGACTTGTTTGGTTAGTCTAGTGAAACGATACTAGACTCGAGATTTGAAGAAAGACTCTTGGGTATAGAGCACGATTGCTCTGATACCACTCTGTGACACCCGCTTTCTACTAATTCTAGTAAAGTCGGGAACATGACCAATGAAAGGAATAATCAATGAGAGTAAAATAATGAATATTCCTCTCATAACATAAATCAAGGATTCGTTCCATAAATTCGTGAAGTCAGAGTCATAAGCTCATTACATCACATAACTAAATTAAGAGTTTAAATCTCGGTCTTATTACATGATAGTCTAGCGGCGGAAATGTAGGATCGCGTAACGAAATCCTACGTGTATGAAGACACGTAGAACCCCCAAGAGTAAGCTACTAGGAGACCGACAAAAAGTCCGACACAGCACCCACGTCTTCTTCATTCTTAACCTGCACGTTTAAAAAGACATGCAGGGCTGAGTACAAATTGTAGTCAGTAGACACGTTCCAAAATCGCACACGTACATATATAACTGTTAAGCCATTCTAAGTGATACATAGGGATTTTTGTCTCTAAAGCACCTATGTTCACAAAAGAATTTATTTGAGAAAATTCTAAGTTCGACTGCAGTCCTAGTTCTTTGTAATCAACCATATCTGAACGTTCTTTGTGACGGGGAAGTGGCCACTTCCCACAGACACTCGATCGGCCAACCTTTCGCTGGCTCACAGTCCTTTGTGTACACTAGTTCGAGTGGAGACGCTTACCCACTGGAACCCGAATTCGATTGTAAATATAACAGATAGACATCATACATAAACCAAAATATTTATGGAAAGACAATAATTTGCAAAAAAATCTCGTTTCATTTTGAAAACATGCACACATATTTTTATAGAGTGAGAAAAGCCTACTTGAATAGTCTTGATTGGTGATTGCTTTGTTCTCGAGATGCGGATCCGACCTCTCGTCGAAACCTTTAAATAAATCTCAAGTGAGATACATTTATCAAGTATATCTAATACTTCTAAGTGTAAGGAATTACTATCCTTGACTAATTTGAGGATTTATTCTCGTGTCTTTTAGAACTTGACTATTGTACGAGTCTAGGAGTTGTATTTCTAGAGGAGTCGTTTGGTGATTCCGACTCACTTTATGATTCAGGGATTTATTATACCCAATACATAATTATTGGATAATATAACTAAAGACATTTCTAAATTAGATATCTCGATCCTTAAGTCGAGGTAAATAATTGCTAATCAAGCTAATTAAATTTCATTTGCCACACTATAACATGACTTACTCATTTCTTATAATTAAATCCTAATCAATCAACTAAGTTCTAATCAATTAATTTCTAGTTAATCAATTAAACCATAATTTAGAAATTTAATTGCTAATTAAATCTCCTAATTTAGATTTAAAATTATATTCTTGGACTTAGCCTAATTAATTTAAGTCTTGTCACCTTACTTGAATAATTAACCCAATTGAAATTAATTAATTAACTCTTAGCCCATTAGCAATTTATTTAGCCCATTCCTCTTAAATTTATTAAACCCGCTAGGTCTATTACTTATACCACTTGGACCCAAAGGTTTTGTTAGTTGTAGCCCAATTCAGTTGATCATAGATCCATAATTAAAGTTTATTTATGGCCCAGCTAGAATAAATAATTAGGCCCATACTTGATTCAATTCCTTTGGCCCAGTCAATTTCTCAATCTGGGCCCATTCGATTTATTAAATGGCCCAAGCTTCTGGCCCGTTAAACCCATTTCTCAGCCCAGTGAATCTAGTAATCTGGCCCATGAACCCGGCCCATACCCGGCCCGGGTTCTAGATCTTTCTAACCCAAGTCTAACCTAACTTCTGTCTCTACCTTTCACCCACGCAGACACTTCACTCTCCCTCTCTGCCGTTCTCCTTCTTTTCTCCTCCGGCGATGCCTCGACTGTATCCTACCCTCCCCCGTCTTCTTAGTTCGCCCAGTTCTTCTTTCTACCGTAGCGCGTGTATTTCTTTCTCGGATGTTCCTCCTACGGCTGCCTAGCGGCAGGGAGGCAGAGGTCGCGACCCCCGGTAAGTCCCGTATTCCATATTTTCATTTCTCTATGTTGAAGGCAGATTTGTTGTTTGTTAAATTATTTAGAAGAGCAGTTCCTAAATTTTCTTCTCTTTTATTATAAAATCTTCTCCACTGCATGGTTTAAGGATTTCTAATTTACAGTTAAATTGTGAGCTTTGGTTTTGTTTCTTACTGGTTTCATTTAGCTTCTACTACATCTCTTGTTTCTTTGTGATTACTTGGAGTGTTAGGAGCTGGTTGGGTTTCCAGATTAGTTTTGCTATTTTAATTGCCAGCATATGTTCTGAATTGGAGCATATACTTATACGTCTATTTCTTGATTCAGTTCTAATCATTGCTTATGGATATTGTGAAGGAATTGCTTTGGTTTGGGAATGGGTGGAATCAAGGCTGGACAGCCCGTTGCCGAGCTGTCGGGGTTCAGGGACGGAGTTCGTTTGCTGGGCAACTATGGGGCGAGGCAGTCCATTGCAGCCCCGGGGAGGGCTCATTAGCTTCAGCTAAGTCCTTGTTCATCTCTCTCTCAAATTTATTGGGTGATATAAATTCTTGATTAAGGTGGTTCTTGTAGCATTGTATGTTGGGGGTCAGTTTATGGAGTATGTTCATGCCTTAGTCTTTCTAATTTCTAGCATGAGAGTAGAAGGAAGACCTAAGTCTATGTTCTGTATAAGATTGTGCCTTCAGTCATCTAGTAAGAAATCTAAGTATGTCAATGTCTATCTATTGTTCTTCCCAAGCTCATTTTAAAGATTCTAAAATTTGCATACATCTCTAAGTTTCATACACTCTAAGGATTGGTTTGAGCATGCATTGAATATATGGAATTTGAGAATGACAGTTTTTTCTAAAATGGCATGCTATGTTCTAAGTCTTTAGAGTACATTGAAAGCTGGTTTGTGTCTTGAGCTTTACCTTACTGAGTGGGATGGAGGGTGATTAAGGAGCTGCTAGAATCTGAGAGAAACTTCCTCTCCCGAGCTCTTCTTGAAAAGGTAAGGATTTTGTCACTTAGAGTCTTCTACGTTTTGGAATTGGCAGAACTTCCTTCTAAGCTTTTCTCCCTTTGCAAGTGTTCTAAGAGTGGTTTTAATTTAAGTTTGAGAAGAGTGTGGGAGAGCTCACCCGTAGTGATGCACCCCATATATATAGTGAGGGTTTGTGTTGACTATTGATGCTTATTTCCTATCTCTTTTGCAGATTCTTAACACTTCTCTAGAGACTGCTGTGTCTTTCCTCTGTTCTAGGATTTTCAGCAACAGTGCTTCCTCCTAGGATTTGCAGCAGCAGGTGGCAGCCATTTGAGTGCAGTGGCAGGGCCTTCCTCTGCTCCAATTCTGTCCCAAGTCCAGACAACCCACCCTTTTGCCTATCTGTCCTTATTTTCATGTATTTGGGTTTCATCTTTTAGAAAGTTCTCTTTGTTTGATTACACATATAGAGCAATTTCCTACAGAGACTTCTTATTCTTATTTTTAGTACTGCCTTATCCAGGCAGACCAGGCCCACATAGATCTCTTCATAGCTTCTCACTATGGTAGCAAGGAATCTCTCAAGGGGTTTGCTTGATAGAGCTTTGGGAAGAGAGTAATGATCTTGGGAAAGGAGAGTGGACTGATTAGTCCTAACCTGTTTTCCTAATTTGTCAAGCCTAAATGTGTACTTAGTCTCCCTTACCCTTGTTTTAGTTAGAATTTAGAAGATTTTATCTGATTTGTTTTCCTTCAATTTCTTAGAAGAAGGTTGATATTTGTGCTTGCAGCTTTTAACATACTTTTACTATTGCCATTCCATACGATTTGTTGCAGTCTGAGTTGACACTCTTCATTATGTATTCTCCTCTCCACCTTTGTCTTTATAGTTTGCTAAATATGGTATGTAAAAGATCTCACTATTCCTTATGTATTAAAGGTAGATTTGTTATTGAACTTTATTTCATATTGGTGATTGTGCATTTAATGAGCTAAGATCGGTATTGGAATTTTAGTTTCTCTTAATCATCAATGACTATCCTATATATCATAATAAGTCACATAATTCCTTAAGTAGGATCATTAATTACATTTAATAATCCAACCGTCATAAATTGCTATAATGATTGTATTAAATACCTTATTATGAGGACTTGTCTCTTAAATGCCATTCACATTTAATGATTGCATTAAACATCATTAATAACTATTAATGATTGTCTTTATAAATGGTATTGCACCCATTAATTCCTTTTTCTACTAAAGATTCTATCACAATTAAGATTTCGAGATTTCGTAAATCGGGTACACGTTCGAAAAATTTGATAGGTTCGCTACCTTACTTAAGGTAAAAAGACGGGGTATTACATCACATTTGCCCATACTCTCACATAGGCCAAACTAAAATATTACTACCTCCTTCCACCAAAGATGTTCCCACTTTGACGCGACACGGGTTTTAATAAATTGTTTGACTTAGTAGATAGTGTGTAAAGTGTATTGAGTGTTGTGTAGTTGAGATCAACTTTATTGATGATGTGTAAAGTGTATTGAGTAGTGAGTGAAGTAAGGGGCCTACATTAATGATAATATATATTGAGTAGTGTGTAGTTAGTGGAGAATGAGGTCCACATTATTGATGATGTGTTGAGTTGTGAGTGGAGTAAATGATTGCTAAAAGTAAAAAAAAAGTGAGAAAAAACTTGATGGACTTACTAAAAAGAAAATATGGGAAAAACTTGATGGACTATTAGGTATAGTTGGCCAAATATGACAAATCATATTTTGACCATTCAAAATATTGCATATTATCACACCATTCTACTCCCAATTGTGAGTCAAACAAGAAACGTCATATTTCGACTATTAAAAAATATTGCCCATCTTAGCTCATCCAATTCTTAACCCTATGGCCTATTCCCAGGCTTCAATCCAATTGTCAAAATATATAGAGTAATCAGTCCAGGAAATTGATATTTATTTGTTATTTTAGTTTGTTAAAAAATTATTTTTTTATTCAATACAAAATTCAGTTAACAATAATGGATTATTAAACCTTAAATTTTATTCAAAATACAATTCTTCAACTCAAATGAAACTATTTCTTATTAGGAAAAATAAAAAAATAAAAGAGTCAAAGGTGGGCCAAAAACGGAGGCTTGTTCTTATCTTAATATATTAAAATTCAACATACAAAAAACTGCAATATATATTTATAGATGACGTGAACTCAATTTAAGGCTGACGTAGTAAGACTACTTAAATTTGTCACAAGTCAACCACTTAGTGTATTGTCACATCAAAGCATACTTTAAGGAATGAAGTACGAGAATATCAAAATTCTAGTACGGTGAATCATTCTCAGTATGGCAATACACTGGGAAATCGCATGAAAGGTGGAACAACTCTCATTTGGCAGTGCGTGTATCAACAACTCTGCCATGCATTTAATGCAGCCATTAATGCGATGAAGAAGGACGTCTTCATCTCCAATGGATAGTTTTTTCAAAGAAGCTATAAATACCACCTTCACCTCCAGAAAGAATAACGAGAATTCAAGCTATTATCCTGCTATTACTCTGCTAAAATCTTCAAGCTCTCAACGTTCAAAACACTTCCAACCATCAAGAATTCTCAGTAGTGTTTACAGTTGTTTAAGGTTTACTTTCTGGAAAAATTATTTCTACAAAACCCCAAGTTAGGATCTAGATTTGATCCAGTAGTAATCTAAGGTTGTAGTATTCATTCTTAGAAAGAAGATTTGTAATCACAAGAAATTATCTAGATTTGATAATTCTTGTGGCTCATACTCAACGAGTAAAAAGAAAGGAGAAAACTAGTAAAGTTTTCGATCTAGATTTGATCGAGCCGTGGACGTAGGGACAGTTTATCCCGAACCACGTTAACTGCTTGTGTTCTTTATTTCTTATTTACTTCATCATCATCTTCTTCATACTCTTGCATTTAAATCTTGGTTGATAATCTCTTCAAGAAAGAAAACGTTTTTCACATTAAAAAGAGCATTAACCACCATATTCCGCACACAACTTTAATCAAGTTTAAATCTGTATTTATTATTCTTGATTATTGTTTTTCACGCATAAGGTCTTATTTGAGTAAGATTAAATCTTCCTGACAAGATGATTTGTTTTACTACCCTAAGCTATCTTATTTATTAAGTGTGCTTAAACCTTATACCTAAGTTTAAAACAAGAAAACCCTAAAAGTTTGAATTGTTGTATTCCCCCCTCCACCCCCATACACCAATCTAGCTCTTTCGGGACCAACAAGTGGTATCTGAGCAGTGGTCCATTTTGACCATTGTTTCTATTTCACAGGAGATTATCTTTGTGTGGTCATCTTGGATAGATCTTGAAAACGTTGTCACAGCATATTGCACTTGCATTTATCTAATCATCTACTTTTAAGGTATGGAAGGATAGATGATACGTGCTTGTGAGGATTTCTCCATTGCTGGGTATGATGACTGGAGCTTTAGAATCGAGATGTGTTTATGTGCACAACACATCAAAATATGGAAGGTCATTACTGATGGACCCATCAAAATAATGAACAAGGGAAGTGCTGAGATAAAATATGGAACTGGTCCAACTCCCTCATTGGTCATAGTTGAAAAGGAGAAGACTATTGATGAATATACTGCAGAAGAAAGAAAAGAAGCTGGACTCGATAACTTTGCCAAATGACTAATTTCAAGCACGGTAAGAGGCATATACTTGGCCAAAATCAGACATCTTCAAACAGTCAAGAAGATGTGGGATGTACTCAAGGAGATTAGTCTTGGATCAGACATCATTCAAGAAAACAAGCTGTCTATCGCTTGCAATAAATTTGAAGAGTTCAAGATGAAGTCTTGAGAAACAATAGCCCAAATGAAGAACTGGTTCACCGAAGTTCTGATTGAGATAGCCATGATTGACAAAAACAAGTATTCTCAATGAGAGAAGAACTTGAAAGTAATCGGAGCTCTACCTGCTACTTGGGAAATTTACTCAGCCATGCATCCCATGATGCCAGAGTTTAACTCTCTTACCACTGACTCTTTATTTGATTTACTTACTGGAAATGAGTACGAGATCAATCGTATTCATGGTTTATCTAATTCCTCTTCTAGCAAACCATCTTCTGCAGGAAACCATGATAAAGAAATAGCCTTCAAAGCAAAGACGAAAAGCAAAGAAGCTGCAAAACAAACTCCAACTGTTGTTGTCAAGGAATCATCAAGCTCTGATAATGAGAACTACCATTCGAAGAACTACTTCAAGGAATACTCTCTCATGGCTCAAAGATTTCAAAGAATGGAGGTGAGAGCCAACAGATACAAAAGGCTCTACAAAGAAAACAACAACATAAAATTCAAAGGGAAAGATCGATCTGGTGATCAACCTGCTCGAAGGAACGAGGTAAAATCAACTCCATATGTTAAAGCTGACCTCTCCGAATATTCTTGCTTTAAATGTGGCAGGAAGGGACATTTCAAAATAGATTGTCCAGACATATCAAAAGCAGAGAGAGATGAGCTTCGTGCCAAAAGAGACAAAAAGCTCAATGAGCAAAGAAAAATGATGTTGGCCGAAGAGCAATCATTTCCAAGCCACCTGTCAGACAGCTCATCCGAAAATGATGAAGCCTTCATAGCTGATGAAGATGAAGGATAATGGGATGAGTGTCTAATGGAACACGACCATGGACTTGACAGTCAAGAGGTAAATTGTCAAAAATTTAATTCTTCTAATCATTCTAAATGTAATTATGATGATGAAGAAGAAGGTGAAGACGATCTGTCTATCGATGATTTTACCAAACTCATGGAAGACCATGCAAGATTGAACAAGATGTTCAAACATTCCATAAAAGAAAATGAAAGAACGGCTAATACCATTCAGGAAATGAAGGAAATCAGCAACGCATTCAATGACAGGGAAAATGCATTACTAAAGCAACTCAAGGACAAGAGCGAAGAAAACTACTAATTAAATGCCAAGGTTTCTGATCTCATTGATCGAGAAGCCTCTGCTCAACGTAAATTTGATGATTTAAGTGCCATGATAAATCACTCGATACACAAAAAGGAGGATAGAATTCAACTCATCAACGACATGCAAAGAAGAGCTGCAGATCGTACTGGACTTGGATTTGACGGAGTTGACAAAGGACCACCAAAAGGGAAATTTGTCAAGGAAAAAGGAAAAGATAAAATAGTGAATCTCAACAACAATGCGAGATAGCCACAAGCTATCTTAATCAAGGATCAAGGCCAGCAACAACAAAAATTCACCACTCAAGGGATTTGATTTCAACAAAGAAAACAGCCTGCTCAAAGGATTAATCAAACTGCTCAACAGTTCAATCATCAGCGAGCTCCTCAATTGTTCAACCAGAGAAAACCATCTGGTCCTTTCAAACCATCTGCTCCTAAGAAACAAGCTGTGTCTAATCAACCACCTGCCAAGAAGAAAATTGTGTATATTGACTTTAGTGGCAAACAAATCAGACCTTCGCAGAATGTCACTATTATTAGGCAGATTTGGGTTCCAAAAGGAACTTGGTCCACTAACAAAGCACCCTCATTCAGTAGGGTAGCTAAATAAACTTTCATTGCAGGAGAGGAGATCGATGAGAAGAAAGCACACAGCTCGGGGTGCGGTATGGATACTTGATAACGGATATTCCAAACATATGACTTGCAACAAAGACCTTTTAATCAACTACAAGGAGAGTACTGGACCAAATGTTACCTTTGGAGGAAATTCAAAAGGATACACAAAGGGTTATGGTGACCTTCAAGTTGGTAACACTACTATTCTCAATGTATCATATGTTAAAGGTTTAAATCATAATCTATTCTCAATTAGCCAATTTTGTGCTAATAACAAGAGAGTAGAATTTACAGCTAACAAATGTCTTGTCAAGAACATAGAAGGAGAAGAAATTCTTCTTACTGGAATTTTGCAAGACAAGTTGTATATCGTACAATGGAATGATCAAACTGAAACCTGTCTAATAACAAAATCAAGTACAGAGACCAGCTGGTTATGGCACAAACGATTGAGCCACCTAAATTTCAAATCAATCAACAAGCTGGTGAAAAACAACCTGGTTGAAGGTCTACCTACTCAAATCTATGACAAAGACCATGTATGTGAAGCTTGCCAAGTAGGAAAACAAACAAGAGCATCATTTCCTACAAAGACAGCTCACTCCACTTCAAGGATTTTGGAACTCTTACACTTGGATCTTTTTGGACCTGTATCTCCATTAAGTCTAAACGGTAGAAAGTATACTCTTGTTGTTATTGATGATTTCTCTAGATTCACTTGGGTTGTTTTTATGTTCAAGAAAAAGGAAACTCTAGAGAAACTAACTGATCTTCTCAACAAACTTTCAAATCAAAAGAAGACATCCATCATCACCATTCGATCTGATCGTGGAACTGAATTCATCAATCATATGATCGAAGGATACTGCTCAAAAATGGGAATTCAACATCAAACGTCAGCAGCTCGTACACCACAACAAAATGGGATTGTGGAAAGGTGTAACAGATCGCTCAAAGAGGCTGCTGGAACTATGTTAAATGAAATCAATCTCCCAAAGAAGTTCTGGGCAGAAGCAGTCAATACTGCCTGCTACACACAAAATCGATCTGTCATCATGCAACGTCACGGGAAAACTCCTTATGAGCTGTGGAATAATAGAAAGCCTCGAATCTCTTACTTTCGATCATTTGGTTGTAAATGTCATTCACAACAATGGGAAAACTCAGTTAAAAACATTTGATAGCAAAAGTGATCAAGGAATATTTTTAGAATATTCTGAAATCAGTAAAGCTTATAGAGTTTTTAATAAGAGAACTCTCGTTGTGGAAGTAACACCACATGTTGTTTTTGATGAATCTAATTTTGAAGTTTCAGGAACAGATAGCTCCTCTTCTTCAAAAGATGATCTCTCTCACTCAACATTGAGAAATTCCACAGATAGACTCATCGACGACATTCTCTTATGGAGTCCACGAAAAGATGAAGATGAAGAAGAAATAAATAATCAACCTGCTGTAGAAAAGCCACAGCAAGGGGGAACAGATGGACAACTATCTCATCTAGGGGGAACAGATGAAGGGGGAACCTCGCATGAAGAATGTTCACAACAATCTGTTGATGAACAAAATACTCAATCTGCTACACCCTCAACTCAACAACCATCTGTTCAAAACTTGGTAAATGAAGTATCAAGTATTAATTTAAATACTGACAATCTCTTTGATACTCCTATCACAAATCATCCCGAATTCGAGAATCCACCCGATGAGATAGAAATCGAAGTATCTGAGGATGAAATGAAGAGGCGAAGAAAATGGGTAGATAGCCATCCATCTGATCTCATTGTTGGGAACCCAGCAGATAGAGTCAAAACTAGACGCATGCATGGAGAAAGTGCATTACTAAGCTGCTATCTTGCTCACACCGAACCAAAAGACATCGAAGAAGCCTTGCAAAGGGCAGATTGGATCAATGCCATGCAAGAAGAATTAAATGAATTCAAAAGAAATGATGTATGGTATTTGGTGGATCGACCTAGACATCAAGGTGTTATTGGAGTCAAATGGATATTCAAGAATAAAAGAAATGAAACAGGTGAAGTGGTAAGAAACAAAGCAAGACTAGTCGCCAAGGGATATTGTCAACAAGAAGAAATTGATTTTGATGAAACCTTCGCACCGGTGGCACGACTAGAAGCTATCAGATTGTTTCTTGCTTATGCAGCTTTCCAACGTTTCAAAGTATTCCAAATGGACGTAAAGAGTGCATTTCTAAATGGAATTCTAGAAGAAGAAGTCTACTTGGAACAACCACCTGGGTTTGAAGTTGAAGATAAAAACAAGGTGTACAGATTAGCTAAAGCAGTGTATGGACTAAAACAAGCTCCTCGAGCTTGGTATGAGACACTGTCTACATTCTTACTTCAATCGGGATTCAAATGAGGATCAGTAGACAAGACGTTATTCACCATCAAAGTCCAAGACTATATCCTTTTAGTTCAAATTTATGTTGATGATATTATTTTTGGATCCAAATCTGAATTCCTTTGTAATAAATTTAGCAAGCTAATGCAGGACAAGTACAAGATGTCAATGATGGGAGAAATGAATTTCTTTCTAGGTTTGCAAGTCAAACAATCTGCTGATGGGATCCTAATCAATCAATTTAAATACATCAACGATCTCATTACAAAATTTGGAGTTAAAGATTACAAACCAGTAAAAATTCCTATGCAAACAAATGGACAAATTGGTCCTGATATACTTGGGAAGGCAACAGATATAAAACAGTATCGTGGTATTATCGAATCACTTTTATATTTAACTGCAAGTCGACCTGATATTACTTCTGCTGTTGGTGTTTGTGCTAGGTATCAAGCTAGTCCAAGGGAATCCCACTTGGAAGCAGCCAAAAGAATATTGCGTTATCTCAAAGGAACCATTGAGATAGGTTTATGGTATCCTTGTGATGATAATTTTGAATTAATTGGTTACTTTGATTCTGATTATGCAGGTTGCAAGCTTGATAGAAAATTCACATCTGGAACTTGTCAATTTCTTGGAAGCAAACTCATTTTGTGGTTCTCTAAAAAGCAAACTTCGGTTGCAACCTCAACAACAAAAGCAGAGTACATGACTGCAGGGAGTTGCACAACACAAATTCTATGGATCAAACAACAACTAAAGGATTATGAACTCTACATGGATGGTGTGCCTATATTTTTCGATAGCTCTAGTGCAATTACCATCACTCAAAATCCTGTCCTTCACACTCGCTGCAAACATGTGGATGTTCGTCATCACTTTATTCGTGACCATGTTGAAAAGAAGAACATCAAGATAGAGAAAATTCATACGGATGTGCAGCGAGCTGATGTTCTCACAAAAGCATTGCCAGAAGACAGATTCAAAATGCTTTGTGGAAAATTGGGATTGATAAATTTTATCAAAATTGGTACAAGTGTTGATAACAACTAGCTGGTGGTAAAAGGCCATCTGTTATCACATCTTTAACTTTTACATATTTTCTAATATTTATGTGTTGTTAAATTTTATGTGATAATTCAAAGTAGAATCAAGTTGCTTTACTTCGAAAATTAGCAGCTAGCTGCTTAATTGAATATACACAACAGATCGTTCAAAGAAGAAAACGACCTGCTATCCATCAACAAAAGCAACAAGCTGCATGAAAGTGAAAATTAGCAGCCAACTGTTGATATTAAGAATAGCAAATCGTTCAAAAGATGAAAACGATCTGCTTCTCTACTTTCAAATAGCAAGTAAAAGTCAAGGACAACTGATCGACAAAAGATGAAAACGATCTGCTAACAACAGCAACAAGCTACATAAAGTGAAAAATAGCATCTAGTTGCCAACATCAAGTATAGCAGATCGTTCGAGCCTAAAACGATCTGCTAGGACATTAATCAAGGGGGAATCAATTTCATTTATCTCTCCAACTCTTTGATTATTTATGTCTAATGATTGCTAATAAAAACTATTAATTACTAGGTAATATCGAACGCCTAGATGTCAGAAAAGGTGACGGATAAAGTGAAACTCATTTAATGTTGCAGACCTCGATTATTGTTTCGAGACAACGATGTGACTACCATATAGACACAATTTGATGGCGTATGTACTTCACTTGATTTTGGGCGGCAAATAATTAAACAAGGGAGTAATCTCAACCGTTACTAGTTATTACTTTTACAAGTTTTAATCTGAATCGTTCATTATTTGCCTATATATATGTGCATGATTGACTGTTCTCCTCACACATATATTCACTCTCAAAAATCCTAAAACCGCCATTGTCGCATTTAAACTTTCAAACCAAGCTTACAAACTGCCCCTTCGGTTACAAACTCACTCAAAATCTTCTCAAAATGACTACTTCCGAAGCTAGCTCTTCATCTTCTCAAGCACCTCCGATTTCCTTGTCGGAGATGCTGCACACAATAGAGGCGAAATTGTCGCCTGAGCCTCGTGCTGTACTCTCACATCATGGGTTTCGAACCCTAGATGTATTGTTTAGAAAAATCGTGGCTTGCACAGGTTAAGACAACAAGCATGCTTTTGATTTCAATGTCATATATGTCTGCTTGTACTACATGTATTGCACTTATCTTGATTATTCATAAAAGAAAGCTTATATGTACTCTTGTGTATCTATGTGTTCTTTATGTAGTATGTTTGTGTGCTTAAGATTTACCCATCCTTCTATGGTAAATCATCAATTTGTCAAAAAATAAACGTTGTTATCCACATATATCCTCAAACGCTTAATCGTATTACATCTCTATCTAGGGTTCCACAAGATCATCACTGCAGAACCAGACTACTTTCTCCCACGACAAATAGCGTTGTTTTATTGCTCGTGGATGGTAGATGATCGCGAAGAATATACCGTCATAATTCCTGTTGGAAAATCAAAAGAGGACAACATTAGGACAACCGTGATCGAAATGATTTTGCAAACTTATCACTTGACTGACATAGGAGACATGGTGGTGGACGAAGTCACAGATGAACAAATTCAGAGAGCTATTGACATTATGCTTGCTCATCCTTTCGAATGGATCGGGAAGGCATTCAATAGAGCCTTGATGCTTCCCAGCTACAGAATTCTTCTTGACTATGTCCAGAAAATCTTTCTTGGTCATCAAGGAACTTGCGACTCTATCACAGCAGGAAAACTCAAAATAATGGCGGCTGTAGTGCTAAATCTCAAAGTGAATTGGGCCAGATTGCTACTTAAGCTTATAGTGGATGAAGAGCAGCAGATTGTTATTCGCCAGGACAAAGATGGAAACTGCACTCACATGAATATTAAACGATCTCTTCGCTTGTCTACTAAACTTAGCACTATAATTGCTGGATTCTTCCAAAAGAACAAATGGCAAAAATCTGTGGAGTTTAGCAAAGATTGGATTTTGCCAAGAACCAGACATCAGATGGAAATGTCATTGGGAATTGCTTCCCAAATTTTTCTCAAAGTCACGGATGACAAGATAAAACAGGCGCTTATCCGTGTTGGCCAATCAAATTCAGAGTGGATTATACCATCCAAGAAACGGGAGACAGTTGGTGAGGCAGCTGCTGCCCAAGCACGAGAGGATAAGGTTGCAGATCGACCTGCTAAGAGAAAAGCAGGTGGAAATCCTAAACCAGCTGTTGCTGCCAAGACAAAGAAACCAAGGGTTACAAAAGCAGGAAAAAGAAAACCTACAGCTTGCAAACTAGTGGATGAATTGGATGCCAACTTTGATCAAGTTAAGGAACCATCTGTTCAAGAGATAAATGAAGCCGAGGTGGAGATCAACATTCACGAGCAGCTCGCTGCTGATGTTGAAGAGAGATTGAAAGGAGCGCAATTGCTTTTCAAACAGCTGCAAGAAAAAGCCACTGAGACGGTGATCAAATCAATGTCTGGCATCCAGCTAACTCCAGCTACATTTGAATTGGCTCAAAGGTTCCAAACCTACTTGGAAATAAGAGACTGCAAGTTCTACATTTTGGAGGCCATTTTACTACTTTTCTCTATCAGCGAGCTAAAGACTGAGGATAACAAACTGCAAAAAAATTTTGGATTTCTTGACGTGCCAGATGCAAGGCAGTATTTTCGTACCTATGTTTTGACTAAGATGAAAGAGGAGGCAGCTAATCTTCAAATTGATCTTACTCCTTACTATGAAAAGGAACAAGATTTGTATAACTTCGCGGTGGATTTGCAGTCGGGTGACTTTGACGATATATTCAACTTTGAAGAGAAAACTACTGAGAAAGAAAAGCTTGGTGACACACCCACATCCCAGCCCGCTGTCCAAATCAACATGGAGGAACCATCTGCTGTGATGGAAGAAGCAGCAAATCTTTGTGAATCATCTGCTGTGATGGAAGAAACAGCAAATACTCGTGCACCATCTGCAGAACCAGCTGATGTGGAAACTGTGATTGCCGAACAAATCGAAGAAATATACACACAAGGCACTGCACCAGATGGATTCCAACAACACAGTCTGGAGGACTTACTATCTGCTGAGCTTGGGCCTCAAATGACTCCATCACAAATGAGCGAGTTTATCCACATCCGCATCAACAATCGCTCGACTACATTAGCAAATTTCATATACTCAGCAGCAGAAAAAGCCTTGCAAACAATCGAAAGCAATTTCCACATTGCTCATGAAAAACTGACCAGTGAGCTGCACAAAGAATTGGACAATGACAGAGAAGTCTTTGACAAATACAAGGAAGAGACAAACAGCAAGATTGCTGCCATTCAAGGAGAGGTTAACTCCTTTCAAGTAAAAAATGAAGGAGGCTGGAGGGAAGATGGTGGCCGAAGTGAAAAAGCATGTGGAGCAACAATATGAGGACATGGAGAAAACCACAATTCCAACTGTGGTCAAACACGAACTGCCCACATTGCTCAAAGCCCAGCTGCCGAAGGCCTTACAAGAAGCTGATGTTGCAACTGGTGATGAAATTTTCCTAATCAACAAGACAATTACTGACATGAAGGTTGCTCACAGCGAGATAACAGTCAACTTCCAATCCCACCTCAAGTCTGCAACAAAACAATTCAATGAAGTTACTGGGAACATTTCAACTTTTCTACAATACAAGGAAGATTCTGAAGCAAGATTCAAGGCGCTCAATGACGAGCTTTCCTCTCTTCGACTCATCATCTCCAAAGACTTTATTGATGATGTCAAAAAGGGGGAAGAAAAAGAGATGGTCCAGCCCGCTGCTTCCTCTGCACAAACCAAAAAGAACAATGCTGCAGCTCCTAAAAAGAAGAAATTGACTGCAAAACAGGCTGCTGAAGCAAGACAGCTGCAAAAAGAGAGTGAAGAAAAACTCAAGAGAGAAGAGGAGGCTAAGAAGGCAGCAGAACGAAAAGGAAAGAAAATTATGTCCGAAGCTGATGAAGAGGAGGAAATGTTTCTGGATGGATACAAGGTGGAGCAGATTGCTGATCCCGAGTTTAGAAAATTATGGAGGGCAGAGAAGCTAAATCAAGGAAAAACTGGAGCACAAGATGATGATATAATTGAGTCTCCAGATGAAGAGGAAGATGAACCATCAAATCATATTTTCAAATTTTTTGAAAAATTCTAGTTGAGAGAGCTTCAAAGCTTAACATGGATTCACAGTAAGGAGGTTCTGTGGACGATCTGTTTCGTGAATTTCTCTCCCAACACAAAAATTAATCGTTCATAGAATATCTCTACAGACAATCTGCTATGACAAACACTCCGCTTACTGCTCCAAAGAAAACAACTCTCTTATATCCAAGAATCCCTGGAACTACAGAAGTTGATCACACAGCAGTCTTGAATGCCATAAATCGATCTGCACACCTAATGAATTATCCCATTGATTTCAATAACAAAGACTACCGAAGAATTTTCAATGGAATTAATGCAAATTTTGGAGTACCACCGGAGCTGAGACAAAGAGAAATGGTGGAAAGAAGGAGGGCGCAGCTTGCTGATCAACAAAGTCGTCAATCACGATCTGCAGAAAAAGATAGCCAAACACCTCCTCAACCATGAAAATTAATTGTTCACTTTTTGTTTAGCAGCGAGCTGATATAAATGCAAAATGTAATTGTAAGCTGTTATGTCAATAAAGTGAAGTTTATTTTGAAAAACAACATGATGACAACACTACAAAAAAACCTTTAACTGGCGACGGAAATGACGACGGACTAGTATTCCGTCGTCCACTGGCGACGGACTGGCGACGGACTGGCGACGGAATGTATCAATTTCGTCTAACGACGGACTGGCGACGGACTGACGACCGTTATTTTGGCGCGTAAGTTGGCGCGAGAGTTAGCGACGGATTTGGCGACGGACTGATCCGTCGTCAGACTGTTCCGTCGTCAGATCCGTCGTTAACAATTTAATTTTTTTTTTAATTAATTTTATGGCGGACGACGGACTGGTCCGTCGCCCAGTCCGTCGTCCCGCCCTATTTAACGGGCAGACTCTATTTCGCGAAAACAGAACACTCAGACAGCAAAAACACACCTTCCTCCGGCGATTCTCCTCCCTCTCCGGCGAAATCGAAGCTCCTACCACCAAGGTAAGTATATTCGGACCTTCTCCCTTCCCCTATCTTGAAGTATCTCGTTTTCTAATTTTTTACCCGTTTAAATTCGACGCCGGAATAGAAATTGCCACCGCCTGTGCTCCGCCACCGCCTCTGCGCCGCCGCCCAGACCTGCTCCGCGCCGCCGCCGCCCGGTCTGCTCCAGTCCTTCCGCAGGTAAGGTTTTTTTTTTATTTTCTGAATTATTCTTTAAATTTTTAATTGTTGTTAATTCTTAATTGTTGTTTGATAATTGTTGGTAATTGTTAATTGTTAACATTTTAAGTTTTTTGATTTTCTGAATTTTAATTGTTAATTGTTGTTTGATAATTGTTAATTGTTAATTATGTTGTTTGATAATTGTTAATTGTGTTAATTGTTGTTAATTTTTTGATAATTGTTAATTGTTTGATATATGTGATTAATTGTAAATTTTGTGTTAATTGTTGTTTTTAATTTTCTGAATTATTTGAAATTTTGGATTTATTATTTAGTTAATTGTTATTTAAAATAGTCAATTGTTTAATTTGTTTTAATTGTTGCTAATTATTAGATAATTGTGGTTTTAGTGTTAAATTAAATTATTGTAAATTAGTATAACTTTAATTAGATAGTTAATTAATAATTTACTTAGTTTAATTATTTAAGTATTTTAATTACTTTAGTTAATTGACTACTTTGAATAATTTTTGTAATTATTGTAATTAATCCAAAAGAAAGTAGTTTAGTTAGTGTTAGTGTTATTGATAATTGACTAATTTTTCTGCTTGATGTAAATTAGTATATCTTAGTTAATTGTGAATTAATTAGTTTAAATTTTGATTTAGTATTAGTTTGTTAATTGAGCGTTAATTAATTTTAATTTGTTTAAATGAATAAATTAGTTTATAGTTTAGTTAATTGACTAATTGAATAAATTATTTTCTAAAATACTTAATTAGGGTTAAGGATAATTAATGTAATTAATCCTTAATAAATTAATTAGTTTAGTTAGTGTAATTAACTAGTTTAGTTAATTATAGTTTATTTTTTTGATAGAATTATTGTAATTAATCCTTAATAAAATAATTAGTTTAGATAGTGTTAATGTTAAAGATAATTGACGGATTTGTGTACTTGATGTAAATTATGATATCTTAATTTAAATTGTGGATTAATTAGTTTAAATTGTTTAATTAGGGTTTTTTTAATTACGCCTGTTGCTGCCCGACTCCTCTCTCAGCCTTTCCGAGCCGCCTTCTGCCGCTCCGGCGCTTCCCACTTCGGTGAAAGGTAATTAAATTATAATAATAGTACTTATTTAATTACTGAGGTTAATTATTTAAAT
The DNA here is from genome assembly GCA_026898415.1 of Leonotis leonurus. Taxonomy (NCBI): domain Eukaryota; kingdom Viridiplantae; phylum Streptophyta; class Magnoliopsida; order Lamiales; family Lamiaceae; genus Leonotis; species Leonotis leonurus. The sequence continues at coordinate 717 of JAPKLX010001469.1, read as the reverse complement.
TTATTAGGTAATTTTTAGATTATTTAGAATTTATAATGAATTAGTTAATTTTTGTATTTAATTTGCTTAATCATGTTAGGTAATTGTGTAGGTTAATTATACTTATTTACACCCAAATAATTTAGAGTAATTTAGACTAAGCTTTGTTCATATTTTCTCTAAGTCTGTTGAATTTCATAATGAGTGAATTTATTGTTTAATTTAAATTATTGTTTTACTTGACAAAAACATATAATGTATGTTAATTAGTTTATATATGACTGTTTCTAATTTCTTAATTTTCGTAATATAGTATAACGAAATGGATAGTATTTATGACATTGGGATAGACATAATTAATTTCTTAAGGATCTTCTCCCTTTGGGATAGATTTTGATTATGTCTTAAGGATCTTCTCCCAATATGTGTAATATTATGTTGTGGTGATTTGATGAGATGCATGTGTTGTGATCTTTTAATTATTATGTACGAATGTTTTGATTATGAAATGTATGTTGGGATATTTTCATGATTGTGTCAGCTGGCTGTTTTGATTAGATTTAGTGATATGAGATATATATTAATTTGGACGCAATCAACTGCAAATCTCCAAAAATGACCAAATTAAATGACCGAAAATAACCAAATGCAATCAAGTGCAAATGAACTTATAATATTCGCCGACAAACCATAATGCTCAACCTGGGACCATAATTTTCAAAATTCGAGTCCTTTATT
>JAPKLX010003397.1:0-11188 GCA_026898415.1 Leonotis leonurus | reverse complement strand
TCAATACCTATATAGTTGAAGTCAACAATCTGGAATTAAAAAAAAAACAAGAGAACACACGCGAGCGATTCAGCCATCATTCTTCCAAGCATTCTGCATTCCAGACTTAGAGCTTCAACATTCTGTGATTCTACATCACACCAACCACCTCGATTCAAGTCTGTCTTGTCGAGAGAAGGAAGATCACCCTCCTAGCTAGTAGTTTTCTAGTGGTAACGTAGAGGTAATCTGTTGTAAAGGGACACGACCCTTATTTCGTGCATAAGTATCACTCTAGTTGTGATTGGTACTTGTGACTCGTTCTCCACGAGTATAAAGAAGCAGAGTATCCTAGTAGTGGAAAATCTGGTCTAGTTTTGACCAGATCGTGGACGTAGGAATTTCCCGAACCACGTTAAACAACCGTGTGCTTTACATTTCTGCATTCTTTAATTCTCTGTTGTTCATTATTCTAACTCTCTGCACTATCATCCATTTGCATCTCAATAAATCTTCTAATCGATCTGGTTAATATTCTAAGGTTTTCTAAACTAGAGCAATCACTAATCCATCACTATTCCGCACTCACTCTACACTCAGAAAGTAATAAGATCACTCTTATTACCAACTAAGTGTTTTCACCAAGAGAGTAATCTGCTTGGACTAAATCTGCTATTGATCTGTATATCGATCTGTTTAGTCACTGCCGAGCAATTTCTCGTATAAGAATAGCTTGAACTCTCTTACAAACTGTCAAGTAAAACTGAAAAGTTAGTATTTGGTGTATTCCCCCCCCCCCATACACCAAACCTTGCTCTTTCGGGACCAACAAGTGGTATCAGAGCAATGGTTCGAACTGACCATTGTTTTGTTTCACAGGGTTAAAACCTGCGTGGTCTACTTGAATAGATCTAGGAAAACCTTTTTCATTCACGTGCATTCTGTTTGTTATGGAGTCATCTGTTATCAGGGCTTGCGAAGAATTCTCTATTCAAGGATATAGAGAATGGAGCTTCAGGATCAAAATGTGCCTTAAAGCCCATCATTGTTTAATGTGGAAAGTTATAGAGGAAGGGCCATTGGCAATTACAGAAGAAACTACCCGTATCACTGAGACAGGAGCAATTAAGGAAACTGTACTAAAGGATCCCAGAAAATATACCTCTGAAGAAAGGAGAGAGGCAAATCTTGATGATTTTGCCAAAGGAATCTTCTCCAGCACGGTCAAAGGCATACATCTGGCCAAAATCCAAGATCTGGATGCTGCCAAAGAGATGTGGGAAGCTTTAAGAGACCTAGCCCTAGGATCTGAAGTAATGATCGAAAATAAGCTGTCTCTAGCCTGCAACAAATATGATGAATTCAAAATGAAACCAGGCGAAACAATAGAACAGATGAAGATGAGATTCACTGGAATTCTCCTTGAGATATCTGCGTTCAAAAAGAACAAATATACTCAAAGGGAGAAAAACATGAAAGTTCTTAGAGCTCTTCCACCAAGCTGGGAGATTTATGCTGCAATGCAACCTCTAAGAGCAGATTTTAATGATCTATCCACTGAAGCCCTATTTGATCATCTCGAAGGTCATGAATGTGACATTCAAAGAATTCGAGGACCAGATCATCTGTCCAAAAAGGCAACAAAGCAGACTGTTAAAACTACAAAGACTTCTAGCTCGACAGACTACACCTGCTTTGAATGTGGCAGAGCAGGTCACATCAAAACAGATTGTCCTGATCTGTCCAGAAGTCAAAGAGAGGAGCTAAGAGCCAAAAGAGATCGAAAGCTTAAATATGAGCGCAAAGCCATGATAGCTGAACAGAACTCAAGCAGCTCGAGTCACTTCTCAGACAGCTCATCAGAAAATGATGAAGCCTTCATTGCTGATGATGAAGAAAGCTGGAATGAATGCTATGTAGGATTGGACAACGGGCTAGATGAAGTTGAGGTAAATTCTTGCTACTCAAATTCCTCAGATAATGATAATGATCTTGAACAGGAAAGTGAAGATCAAGCAGAATACTCATGGAATGAAATAGATGAGATGTTCAAAAGCTACTCAAGTATCAAGAGGCTATTTAAAGAAGTTGTTGAAGAGAACGACAGATTGAAGAAAGTCGAGGAAATTTTAAGCACAGCAAATACACAATTTGTCGCTAAAGTAAATGATCTGAAAGAACAGATCAATAGTAAAGACAGTGAGATCCACACACTTAACTCAAAAGTTAAGGATCTGGTTACAAGAAACAGCATTGCTGAAGAAAAGATCAAGAAGGGAAAGGAAATGATATACAAGAGTGATGAGCGCGCCAAGTTGCTAATCAATATGCAACAAAAGGGCACATCTGGTTTGGGATATCCAGGTCACTCAGAAAAATCTTCAGGAACTATAAGCTTCGTACCAGAAAGGAAGAAAATACCAGATCAAGTGAAAGACTTGAAAAATAAGAAAGGTCATCCTCAAAAGATGATAATAAAAGATGGAAAGAACAGAAAGTATCATCAAACAAAGGGACAACCAGCACACTACACAGAAACAGAGCACATCCAAAGAGCAAATGTCAACAGGACAAAAACTGTCAACAGGACAGCGCATGCTAAGAAGGATGGAATAGAGAGATATCATCCATCTGAAATTCACTCTGTAACTAAAGTAAATAATGAAGGAAACATCATTACTTGCTATATTGCTGTTCCTAACCCTAGAATGTTCTGGATTCGAAAAGGATTGTTTGCTAATAATCAAGCACCCAAACATTGAAAGGGTAGCTAAGAGTGATTAATTGCAGGATCAAAGAACTACAAGAAGGAGTAAGATAGCAAGAGGAACTGTCTGGATTATAGATAGTGGTTGTTCAAAGCACATGACATATGACAAGAATCTACTATCAGATTACATAGAGAAACCAGGCCCACAGATCACTTTTGGATGTAATTCAAAAGGATATACCAGAGGATATGGAAATATCACTGTTGGCAAGACCACAATCACAAATGTGTCATATGTTGAGGGTCTTAGTCATAATCTGTTTTCTGTAAGTCAGTTTTGTGCAAATGGCAATCAGATTGTTTTTGATGCTAACAATTGTCTGGTGAAGAACAAGGAAGGAGATGAAATACTCCTTACCGGTAAATTGCAGGATAGATTATATATTGTCCAGTGGACAAATCAGATCGAGACCTGCTTAGTCACTAAGACTGTATCAGAAACAAGCTGGTTATGGCATAAGAGATTAAGTCACCTTAATTTCAAGTCAATCAACAGGATTGCCAAAGAAAAGTTAGTGGAAGGACTACTAGATCAAGTGTATGATAAAGATCACATATGTGATGCTTGTCAAGCTGGGAAACAAACCAGATCATCCTTTGCCAGCAAAGCAGCTCACTCAATAACAAGGATACTAGAGATGTTACATCTTGATCTGTTTGGACCAGTCAAACCACTAAGTATCAATGGGAGAAAGTACACATTGGTAATCATAGATGATTACTCAAGATTTACTTGGGTCATCTTTCTGCTAAAGAAGAAAGAAACCCTAGACAAGCTTCCTGACTTTCTACACAAGATCACTAAATAGAAAGAGATAAGCATAACCTCTATCAGAACAGATCGAGGAACAGAATTTCTCAACCAGAAGATAGAAGCATACTGCAACAAGATGGGAATCACTCATCAAACATCTGCTGCTCGAACTCCCCAACAGAATGGAGTTGTTGAAAGGAGAAACAGATCCTTAAAGGAAGCAGCTCGCACAATGCTTAATGCAACCAACCTACCAAAGAAATTCTGGGCTGAAGCCATATATACAGCATGCTACACTCAAAACAGATCATCCATCACACTCAGACATGGAAAGACTCCATATGAACTATGGAACAACAGAAAACCTAAGATTTCTTATTTTAGAACTTTTGGTTGTTTATGTTACATACACAATAATGGGAAATCACAGTTGAAAACTTTTGATAGCAAAACTGATCCTGGAATATTCTTAGGATATTATGATATCAGTAAAGCTTATCGAGTTTACAATAAGAATTCTCATATTGTGGAAGTAACTCCCCATGTTGTTTTTGATGAGTCTACTGTTGAGTACAGATCACTAGATGGAAAACAGACAGAAAACCAAATGACTACCAGAAGAATGAATGATCTATTACTGGAAGATATTCTTATCTGGAATTCAAGGAGTGAAGATGAAGAAGTTATCACTCAACCTATTGCTGAGGAGTTCATACAGCAAGGGGGAATATCACTAACCAATCTGAATGAAAACAGATCATCAACAGAAGACAATGATACTATTACTACAAATGATGATCAACATCCAGAAGAAAGTCCAGATGAGAATCCATTTCAAGCTATATCAACAGCACACCCTGAATTTGAGGAACCAATAGATCAACCTGATCCTGAGTTATCTGATGAAGAAATGGCCAGGAGAAGAAGATGGATACAAGATCATCCACCAGAACAGATCGTTGGGAACCCATCAGATCGTGTGAAGACTAGAAGAATGCATGGAGAAAGTGCATTGTTGAGTTGTTATCTCTCTCGCATGGAGCCATCTGATGCTTATGAAGCACTCCAAGATGCAGATTGGATAATAGCAATGCAAGAAGAACTCAATGAGTTCAAAAGAAATGAAGTCTGGTATCTCGTGGACAGACCCAAACACCAAAGAGTAATAGGTGTAAAATGGGTGTTCAAAAACAAACGAGATGAGAATGGTGAAGTAGTCAGAAACAAAGCCAGATTAGTAGCTAAAGGCTATAATCAACAAGAAGGCATTGATTTCGATGAAACATTCGCACCAGTAGCCAGATTAGAAGCAATAAGGCTGTTTCTAGCATATGCTGCTCACAGACGATTCAAGGTATACCAGATGGATGTCAAAAGTGCCTTCCTCAATGGTATTCTTGAAGAAGAAGTATATGTGGAACAGCCACCTGGATTTGAAGAGGCAGATCCAGATCAGAAAGTATACAGACTAGCTAAAGCAGTCTATGGTCTTAAACAAGCCCCTAGAGCTTGGTATGAGACCTTATCAACCTTTCTACTAAAATCTGGATTCAGAAGAGGATCTGTTGATAAGACTTTGTTCGTTATCAAAGTCAAAGAACACATTCTCGTAGTCCAGATCTATGTAGATGATATCATCTTTGGATCTCAATCTACCTATCTGTGTGACAAATTCGCTGAACTTATGAAAAATAAGTATCAAATGTCCATGATGGGAGAAATGAGTTTCTTTTTAGGTTTGCAGGTCAAGCAGCTACCAGATGGTATCTTTATTAATCAGACAAAATACATCAACGATCTGCTGACCAAGTTTGGATTAAAAGACAGTAATTCAGTAAAAATCCCAATGCAGACCAATGGGAAAATTGGTCCAGACCCCGAGGGAAAACCTGCTAATATAACACAATACAGAGGGATCATAGGATCACTACTCTACCTAACTGCCAGTCGACCTGACATCACTTTTGCAGTAGGAGTATGTGCTAGATATCCAGAAAACCCCAAAGAGTCTCACATGGAAGCAGCCAAGAAGATACTAAGATATCTTAAGGGAACAGCCCATATAGGATTATGGTATCCATGTGAAGACAATTTTGAGCTAACTGGATATACTGACTCAGACTACGCTGGATGCAAACTGGACATAAAGTCAACATCTGGTACATGTCAGTTTCTAGGAAATAAACTGATTTCTTGGATCTCTAAGAAACAGACATCAGTTGCCACTTCAACCACAGAGGCAGAATATATGGCAGCAGGAAGTTGTTGTGCTCAAATACTGTGGTTAAGACAACAGCTTAAAGACTATGAGATTGATGTCAAGGAAATACCAATTTTCTGTGACAGCTCAAGGGCAATAGCAATCACACAAAATCCTGTTTTGCATACCAGATGCAAACATGTGGATGTGCGACATCACTTTATAAGAGACCATGTTGAAAGAAAACATGTACAGATTGAGAAAATACACACTAAGATTCAGAGAGCAGATATTCTCACCAAGGCATTACCAGAAGAAAGATTTAAGATGCTTTGTGGAAAACTAGGACTTTTAAATCTTGAAGAGAGGACCAGATTGATCTAAACCAGATCAAATTCAATATTCCTACAGGGAATCAAAACCAGATCATCATGGTCCAGATTGATAAACTCCAGCTTATGTGAAAAATCCAACAGGGAATTGACACCAGATCACTAAGTATATGTAAATACAGATTGATCAATATTACAACGAGGAATTATTAGTGGTGTCAACCAGATTGATAATTCGCACCATAAAAGAGATTGACCTTGACCAGATTACTTAATACCAAGTGGATAATGAATTAATATATCTTATTGATTACTCCATTACTTGGTTAAGGGGGAAAGGTCAACTATATACGGCGACTAATTACTTATATTCTGACATTAGATATCAAAATCCTTTATTTTTGATGATTAGATACAGTAATTGGGAAACGTGATCGAGAAAATATCTACCATATCAAGAAAAAGGAAGAAAATGACTGCAGTAAATCCAACGTGCCATATCACAACCGTACGATCATAGCGCGTGTATCACACGATAAAGAGAAGCGACTATGGGTTGGAAACCTAGAATATGGAAAGGCGGGAAAGCTGAAAAAGGGAAGGATTTCTGAATATTTTTATTACCCTACTTATCTTCTCCTTTATGTATATATTTGATAAGGCGTTTCATGTATCACTCACACTTGCATAATTCTCGAAACACTTAGCATATTTTCTACCTTCCAAAATACTCTCTTCTTTCGAAAACCTCTCTGTTTCTAGCAAAAATGGCACCAAAATCCTCTGTTTTTCTCGAGCAAGCAAGTTTTCTGAAACCTTACATTCACCAAGACCTTTTCGCGGTGCTTGACACCTTCGGGTTTCATAAACTGGAAAAGGCATTCGATCTTGTCCGCCAGTGCCAAGGTTTCTTATTTAATTTGTTTAAAATTTTATATCTTATACGGTTGTCAAAATGCTCTTACTCTGTTTCTATTCTTTTGTCTGTGATCTCTGTCAATAACTTAGAACTGCATAAACTGTTTTGTGGCACTTATACTTCACTGATGGAAGGATAGTGCTCATATCTGTACTATTGTGTTCTATGTAGGTTTCTGCAAAATTATTACTTCACACCCTGTGCACTTCCTACCCAAGGATGTTGCTGCCTTTTATCTCTCATGGCAGGGAGAGAGAGGTGGAGATGAGGCCACCATCAGGATGAGTAAAGGGAATACTGTTAGCAACACTCCCTACAATGTTATCAATATTATAAACGCTGCTTATAAAGTAAAGGATGAGGGATTAGAACTGGGTGAAATTACTACAGAACAGCTGCAAGAAGCTGTGGAGATGGTCATGATCGTGCCCATCCAGTACACAAACAGGATGTTTGTCCGTGCTCTTCTTGCGCCAGAATTCAGAATACTGCTTGAATTCGTACAGCGAATTTTCCTAAATCACAACGGGACCTATGACCAGGTCACCCCTGAGAAGTTCAGGATATTAGCAGCAGTAGTTCTTAACCTGCCAGTCAACTGGAGCAGGATTTTATACGATCTCTTGGCAAAGGAGGCCAAGATGATTTTATTTGTGAAAGGCAGCTCCCCCGGCATCGAAGTAAAGAGAAGCAGCCTGAGACATTCAACAAAGATTAGCTTTATGCTGGAATCATTCTTCCCCCACCACCAATGGGATTCAGCTGTTGAGTTTAACCCCAAACAGCACTTTCCTAAAGACCAGCATCAGATTGAAATGTCAATGGGCATTTCAGCAAATCTGATTGCCAGAGCAAAGGACTCAGTAGTTCTCAGTGCTCTGATGGAGATGGGAAACTCAAATCCCATCTGGCTTCCACCATCTGGTCAAGCAAATCAACCCACGAAATCCAAGATAACAAAGGAACAGACGACAGAAAGAACTCCCACCAAGAGAATGACCAGAAGGGCCAGCTCTGTTGAAACAGATACTTCTACTACAGCTCAGCAGCCCAAACCAAAACGCAGACGGCTTCACAAACTGTCCGCCGAGATACAGACTGAAACCCCTGCTGCTGCAGAAACTGTCACCCCTCAACAGGAGATTGAGGAGGAAGAAGTTGTGCTGGTTGATCAACCAGAAGATGTGGAACCTCTTTCATCCGTCCACCTAGACCAGTCCAAGGACTTCTCCCCAGCTCATACCATAAGCTCATCTTCTGCTGAGCCTCTAGAGCAGATCGCTGAGGAAGATGAAGAAGCAATTGAATCTTCAGATGAAGATGTGGAGAAGAAAACAGCTCAATCTGTAGTTAAGATGATTGAAGCAGAAGCAGACAGAGCTGTCCTCAGCATGTTTCCAGGAATCCAGCTTACACCAGAAAGCTACAATGCAGCTAAAAGAGTTAAACTGCTGCTGTTGATCAAAGACAAAGAATTTTACGTTTTAGATGCATTGCTAAAAATCAGATCGATTGACCAACTCAAGGCAGAAGAAGCTACATTGTTGAACATCTTTGAAGTCTCATCCATTGCTGAGATACGAGAAAACTATCCACAATCTATACTTGCAATCGCTCAGTTAGAAGCTCAGAAGCTCCAGATTAATCTACGAGAAATATATGAGGAGGCTGGAAAGATAGACTTTTATGACAGCGTGGTTGATGAAGAAGAAGCTGAGACTGCCCCATCTGATACTCACCAACAGGGTGCAGCAATCAACGCACCTGAACCAGACCAGCTCATGCCTGATACTGATGAGTAGATCATGACCCCACCTGCACCAACTGAGGGGGAACAAACGCCTTCCGAAATCCCCAAAGCAGTGCCCAGTCAATCTTCAGCAGAGGAAGAACTTATTGGACAGAATATAGGAGGCGAGCTTACAAATGACATCCTCACCCCTGCTGCAGCAGCAGCACTTAATGTCCATGTGCAGACATTCACCTTGGAGGACATATTGATGGACCAACATCAATCACTGTCTCATTCACAAATCAGAGATCTCATCTCCAAGAAGGTGGATCAGGTCGATCAGGTCGACTATGATCTGAGGCGAATCTGTAGACTGAAGATTGAAGAGATCAACAAGAAACTAGATGATGATCGGGCTGCCGCTGATGAGAGGAAAGCACAGATAGATCAAAGTCTGTTTTCAACTGAATTCAAAGTGAAGGAGATGTACAAAATTATCAGTGCCTTTGCAGCCAAAGAGAAAGACATGGTACACGCCATTGTCAAGGAGCAGACTGATGGTCTAACAGCAGACATAGTCAAAGAAGCAAACACATACACCAGATCACTGCTCAGACAGTTTGATGTTGATGGGAAAAGTTTTGTGGAAAGGAAGTTACGGGATCTGCACTACCCAACATCCACTCTGATCAAATCGTATTTCGATGAAACTGCTGACATCAAAGCAGAACAGGAAGAGATCAAAGCTGATCTGGTCAACTCTAAAGACTCTCTTCAAAAATAGATTAACGATTCTAATATGAATATAACCTCTCTATTGTCACAAAGATTTGAATCTGACAAAGAGGTCAGAGAGTTGAAGGCGGAGGTCAACTCCCTCAAGACATTCATTCAATCCTTCATTGATGATGTCGAAAAGGGGGAAGAGAGTGGAAAGAAAAAGCCATCTGCTGCGCAAGAAAAGAAGCAAGAGAAGGCAGCCGAAGAAAAGAAAAAGAGCTTAACAGGATCTGGGTCTGGTGCATCAACTGCAAAGCAACCAGCCAGCTCTCCTTCCTTCCAAACACAGAAGACTTTTTCTCCAAGCAGATCGAGCCAGTCTCAACCTCCCAAGAAAAAGAAAAGAGCAGGATCCAGCTGGTTCTCATCTGCCCCCATACGCAAATCATTGACCAAACAGGGAGAGACCAACTGGGTCCCAGATCATCTGAAGGAGGGATTTGAAGGCCTGAAATACGGGTTCATTATGTGTCGCTACTTCCTCAAAGAACCACTCTACTGTGAGGGGACACCTAATGAAGCCTTTAGCCTATATCTGGACCAGAACGATGCAAGGGATCTGGTGGAGGAGATTAGAGCTGCTGCTGCTAAAGCCCAAATCCAGATAACTGCTCCAGAAAGGGAGTTCAGAACCTGTCCCACTATCCCTGGGACAGACCTCCCTGACAAAACCTTTCTGCTAAACTTCATAAATCAGCTGGCAGAAAACAGAGGATATAAGGTGGATGCTAAAGACCCAGATTATATAAGGGTAAGAGAGGGAGTATACGAGAGTGTCCAGCTTATATCAGACGAGACCAGAGCAAAGCTGAAGAGACAACAAGAGGAGAAAAGGAAAAGCAGATAGACTTATTTCTCATATATTCATGATCTGTTTTTGTTTTATATGCTTTTGTTTTTGATCAAATCTGTAAATTCTTTTGTCTGCAATATATCAAGCTTTTTATTTGAGTGTCTGATGACAACATTTTATTGTCCAGAACACATATAAAAATATCCAAAAACGTTATAAACTTAATAACGTACTTAATTCAATCTGGATATCAGACCAGATCGTTCCTTATAAGCTGATAGGATTCTTTTTGTAAAGTAAGGTTTCGATATCATCAACAAGGGGGAAATTGTTGGGAACCCTAAAGATTTTAGTGTTGATGATGGTATCTCGAAACACACTTAGCTTAGAACATAATCTGTTCTTCATGTAAAACCAGATCACTATGGATAAAGCGATTTGTGTTATGAAACAGATTAGGAGATGACTTAAAATGTAAAGGAGATGTTCCTATAGAAGTCATTCTCAAACTAGAATAGGATGAAAGTCAATGCTTTATGTCAAAGAAGAATCGATCTGCTGTAACAGACAGCGACCAGATCGATGACCAGATCGATGTCTACAGCGATGAACCAGAACGATTGAGTCATCAAGCCATCAGCTGACATCATTCTACACATCATATACACTTGCCACGTCAAGATCAAAGTCCATCCAACAGGGTTTGGAAAGAAGATCTTCGGCTATACACTTATAAGGAAAGAGACCGTTAGCAATCTGCTTTCCATAACTTAAAGATTGAGTCAACCTTTCCTATATGGCAAGAACAGATATGATGGAAACCATTGATTGGCAATATACCATCTATCTCACGCCAATCAACAACGGCTAAAATTTCAATATTCAATACCTATATAGTTGAAGTCAACAATCTGGAATTAAAAAAAAAA
>JAPKLX010000870.1:10450-37436 GCA_026898415.1 Leonotis leonurus | reverse complement strand
CAAATAGAAATGATATAGAACATGAATAATACCAAGTGTGTTTTCGAGAGAACATCATCAAAACTTTAAAATATTTGTGGGGTTCCCAACACTTTCATATATATGTAAGGGCAATAAGAGTTTATAGATTATCGTCACAAGAATAAGAAATGCAGATCATAAAGATAAAAGAGTTATAGCTATCTGCTTTTTCTTCTCTCTTCTTGTTGCTTCTTCATTTTTGCCCTGGTTTCATCCGAGATGAGTTGGACACTCTCATATACGCCTTCTCTTACCCTTATGTAATTAGGGTCTTCTGCATCAACCTTATACCCTCTGTTATCAGCTAGTTGGTTGATGAAGGTGAGCAGGAAAGTTTTGTCAGGTAGATCAGTTCCTCGGATGGTTGGGCACGATCTGAACTCTTTCTGTGGAGCAGTGATCTTGATGTTAGCTTTTGCAGCAGCCTTTCTTATCTCATCTACCAAGTCTGCTGCTTCATTCATGTCCAGATAGCGCTGAAATGTTTCATCGGGTGTTCCCTCGGTGTATGCAGGCTCCTTTAGAAAATATCGGCACATGACAAAGGCATTCTTGAGCCCTTCCCATCTATCTCTTAAGTGTACTGGGACCCAGTTGGTCTGATAGGAGCAGAAGGCCAACCAAATCCAGACTTTTTCTTCCTCTTGAGGGGTTGAGATTGACTTGATCTGCTGGAGGAAGAAATGGACACTTTCTGGGCTTGGATAGACGGTGGACATGTTTGTTCTGGTGTTGGTGCTGTTGCAATCTGTTGTTTGGCAGATTGTACCTTTCCTTTTGTTGCTGCTCCCTTCTTTCCTTTTGCTAATCCTTCCCCCTTTTCGACATCATCAACTAACATATTGATGAATGCCCGTAGGGAAGTAATCTCTTCCTTCATTGATTTGATCTCTTTATCTGTCTCCACTTTTTGTGTAAGCAGAGATGTGATATTGAGATTTGAGTCATCGATCTGCTTTTGGAGAGTTTTTGTTGTGGAGGCCAGGTTGGTAGAATATGCCTCCTGCTCTTCCTTTATAATCCCAATCTCGTCAAAGAATGCATCGATCATGAGTTTGGTTGGGTAGCCCAGATCGCTTAGCTTCCTTGCCACAAAGTCTTTCCCATTGGCTTCAAATTGCCTAAGCAGTGATCTGGTGTAAGTATTGGCCTCTTTCACGATATCAGCTGTTAGACCATCTGTCTGTTCTTTGACAATGGTATGTACCATGTCCTTCTCTTTTTCTGCAAAAGCAGTGATGATCTTGTAGATTTCTTTTACCTTCAGCTCAGTTGTAAACAAACTTTGATCGATCTGTGCCTTTCGTTCTTCGGCAGCAGCTCGATCATCGTCCATTTTCTTGCTAATCTCTTCTATCTTCAGCCAGCATATTCTTCTAAAGTCAGAATCAACTTGATCGACGTGAGTCTTCAAGTAATTGTGGAATTCTGTAAGTATGCGGGTGGCTTCATCTTGGACTGTGGAGAGCGTCCCATACATGTACAGGTCCACTTTCATAGAAATGAGGTCTTTGATTTGCGTGTGGGACAGTGATTGATGTTGATCCATCAGTATGTCTTCCAGGGTGAATGTCTCCACGTATACACCAAGTGCATCTGCAGCAGCAGGGGTATAGATTTCATTTGTAAGGTTGCCTCCGACATTCTGTCCAGCAGGCTCATCCTCTGCTGGTGGTTGATCAGCAGGTTCCCCCTCAGTCTGTGTAGTAGTAGGCTCTTCAACTTCAGCCATGGGCTGATCTGATTCTGTTATTGCTGCACCCTGTTGGTGAGCATCAACATGTGCTGCCTCTTCCTCCATAATGTTTTCTTCAATGCTGTTGAAAAAATCCAGCATATTTGCTTTGTCATAAACAGATCGCAGGTCGATCTGGAGTTCCTCAGCCTCAAATTTTGCCATTCCAAGAATGTCTGGCTGGTAGGTCTCCCTTAACTCAGAGATTGAGGAAGCAGTGAAAATCTTGAGCAGAGTGGCTTCTTCGATTTTCAGTGCATGAATCGATCTGGTGCTGAGCAAGGCATCCAGAACATAAAATTCCTTATCTTTCACAAGCAAAAGGAATTTTAAACGTTTGGCTGCAACATAGGTTTCTGGGGTGAGCTGGATCCCCGGGAAAGTTCTGAGGACAGAGTGATCTGCCTCTGTCTCCAGCATTCTTACCACAGTTTCTGCCGTCTTGAGCTCCTCCTCTTCATCAGTGGATTCTTCGTCTTCCTCAGCCTCCTCATCTATCTGCTCTAGGTGTTCAGCAGATGATGGGCTGGTAGAATGTGCGGTGGAGTGATCTGGGTTCAAAGATGAAATGGGGGCCACATTCTCTGGTGGTCGACCCATCATTATTTCCTCCTCCTCAACCTCCCGTTGAGGGATGACAGATTCTGGTATGGGTTCTGGGCTTTGTGCTGCTTCAGCGAGTTTCTGCAACCTTCTGCGTTTGGGTTTGGGTTGCTGAGCTGCTGTAGAGGTGTCTGTCTCAATCGAGCTCGATCTTCTGGTAGTTCTCTTGGTGGGTGTCCTCTCGATAGGATTTTCAATTTTGTAGATCGATCTGCTTGACCTGGTGGAGGAATCCAGATGGGATTCGAGTTGCCCATCTCCATCAACGCATTAAAGACTACAGAGTCTTTCACCCGAGCAATCAGATTTGCTGAAATGCCCATTGACATTTCTATCTGATGCTGGTCCTTGGGGAAGTGCTGTCTGGTGTTGAATTCAACAGCAGTATCCCACTGGTGGTGAGGGAAGAAGGACTCCATCATATGACTAATTTTTGTTGAATGTCTTAAACTGCTTCTTTTCACTTCGATGCCGGGGGAGCCACCTTTCACAAATAGAATCATTTTGGACTCTTTGGCCAGGAGATCAAATAAAATCCTGCTCCAGTTCACTGGCAGGTTGAGAACCACTGCTGCTAGGATCCTGAACTTTTCAGGGGTGACCTGGTCGTAGGATCCATTGTGATTGAGGAAGATTCGCTGCACGAATTCGAATAGAATTCTGAATTCTGGAGCGAGAAGAGCTCTTGTGATCATCCGGTTCGTATATTGGATTGGGATGATCATTACTATCTCCACTGCCTCTTGGAGTTGTGTTGCAGTGATTTCCCCAAGGTCTGCACCTTCATCCTTCAATTTATAAACATCGTTGATGATATTGATGACGTTGTAAGGAGTGTTGCTGACAGTATTCCCTTTACTAACTCTGATGGTTGCCTCATCTCCACCCCTCTCTCCCTGCCATGAGAGGTAGAAGGCTGCAACATCCTTGGGTAGGAAATGAACGGGGTGTGAAGTAATAATGTTGTGAAAACCTACAAGAAGCATAATAGAGCATATGTGAGCACTATCCTTCCATCAGTGATGTATAAGTGCCCAAAACAGTTTATGAAGTCTAGAAGTTTATGTCACAAAAATCATAACCATAATCATACGTATATGCAGATGAGAAAAGAAAACAGTTCAAACATAAAAAGGTGAACCTGTGCATTTGCAAACAAGGTCAAATGCCTTTTCTAATTTGTGAAACCCGAAGGTATCAAGAGTGGCGAAAAGGTCTTGATGCAGATATGGTTTCAGAAAGTTCGCTTGGTTAAGAAAAACAGAAGATTTGGGTGCCATTTTTGCAAAGAAAAGAGTGATTTTCGTGGGTAGAGAGGAAATTTTGGAAGAGGGAAATTTGCTAAGTGTTTCGAGAAATATAAGTGTAAGTGATATATGAAACGACTTATCAATTTTATATAAGAGAATAGAGATAAGTAAGGTAATAAAGAATTAGTAAACTTCCCTTTTACAGCTTTTCCCGCCTTTCCATGTTCTAGGGTTACTGTTTGTCACCGCCTCTATTTATCGTATGATGTACGCGCCTTTGATCGTGGGTTTAAGAGATGGCGCGTGGTTGTTTAGCACGGTTGGAAAGCTTCCCTTTTCTTGGTTTGGTAAATATCCTTTTGGTCACAGTTCCCTAACATAGTATCAATCATCACAAAAATAAAAGATTTGATATCAAGTGTCAAAAATTAGATATATGATATGATTTAGTCGCCGTATTTAGTTGACTTTCCCTCTTAACCAAGTAATGGGATAATAGATATTATTTTAATATCCACGTGGCATTAAGTGATCTGGTGTATGTCGATCTCTCTTTTAACGAGCTGATGTTAAGAGAATCGATCTGCTTTTGCCATTTTCATCAATGTATGTATAATTCCCAGTTGGAATTAGATTAATCTGGTTGATATTCTCTCAGTGATCTGGTGTTAATTCCCTGTTGAAATTTTATGTGATCTTGATTTTATCGATCTGGACCAAGTCAATCTGGTATTGATTCCATTTTGGAACATTTAACTTGATCTGGTTTAGATCAGTCTGGTTCTTTCTTCTAGATTTAATAATCCAAGTTTACGACAAAGCATCTTAAATCTTTCTTCTGGTAATGCCCTGGTAAGGATATCAGCTCTCTGAACTTCAGTATGTATTTTCTCAATCTGCACATGTTTTCTTTCAACATGGTCTCTTATAAAGTGATGTCTTACGTCCACATGTTTGCATCTGGTATGCAAAACAGGATTTTGTGTGATTGTTATAGCAATTGAGCTGTCACAGAAAATTGGTATTTCCTTGACATCAATCTCATAATCTTTAAGCTGTTGTCTTAGCCACAGTATTTGTGCACAACAACTTCCAGCTGCCATATATTCTGCCTCTGTGGTTGAGGTGGCAACTGATGTCTGTTTCTTTGAGAACCAAGAAATTAGTTTATTTCCTAGAAACTGACATGTACCAGATGTTGACTTTCTGTCCAGTTTACATCCAGCGTAATCTGAGTCAGTATATCCAGTTAGCTCAAAATTGTCTTCACATGGATACCATAATCCTACATGGGCTATTATTCCCTTAAGATATCTTAGTATCTTCTTAGCTGCTTCCATGTGAGACTCTTTGGGATTTGCTTGATATCTTGCACATACACCTACTGCAAATGTGATGTCAGGTCGACTGGCAGTTACGTAGAGTAATGATCCTATGATCCCTCTATATTTTGTAATGTTAGCTGGTTTTGCCTCTGGATTTGGATCGATTTTCCCATTGGTCTGCATTGGGATTTTCACTGGATTACTGTCTTTTAATCCAAACTTGGTCAGCAGATCGTTGATGTATTTTGTTTGATTAATAAAGATACCATTTGGTAGCTGCTTGACCTGCAAACCTAAAAAGAAACTCATTTTTCCCATCATGGACATTTGATACTTATTTTTCATAAGTTCAGCAAATTTGTCACACAGATAGGTGGATTGAGATCCAAAAATGATATCATCTACATAGATCTGGACTAAGAGAATGTTTTCTTTGACTTTGATGATAAACAAAGTTTTGTCAACAGATCCTCTTCTGAATCCAGATTCTAGTAGGAAGGTTGATAAGGTCTCATACCAAGCTCTAGGGGCTTGTTTTAGACCATAGACTGCCTTAGCTAGTCTGTATACTTTCTTATCTGGATCTGCCTCTTCAAATCCAGGAGGTTGTTCCACATATACTTCTTCTTCAAGGATACCATTGAGAAAAGCACTTTTGACATCCATCTGGTATACTTTGAATAGTTTGTATGCAGCATATGCTAAAAACAGCCTTATAGCTTCTAATCTAGCTACTGGTGCGAAAGTTTCATCAAAATCAATGCCTTCTTGTTGATTATAGCCTTTAGCTACCAATCTGGCCTTGTTCCTGACTACTTCACCATTTTTATCTCGTTTATTTTTGAACACCCATTTTACACCAATCACACCTCGATGTTTGGGTCTGTCCACGAGATACCAGACTTCATTCCTTTTGAACTCATTGAGTTCTTCTTGCATTGCTGTTATCCAGTCTGCATCTTTAAGTGCTTCATAAGCATCTGATGGCTCTATGCGAGAGAGATAACAACTTAACAATGCACTTTCTCCATGCATTCTTTTGGTTTTCACACGATCTGATGGGTTCCCAACGATCTGTTCTGGTGGATGATCTTGTATCCATCTCCTTCTCCTGGTCATCTCTTCATCAGATATTTCAGGATCAGGTTGATCTGTTGGTTCTTCAAATTCAGGGTGTGTTGTTGATGAGGCTTGAAATGGATTCTCATCTAGTTCTGCTTCTGGATTTTGATTTCCAGCTTGCTCATTATCTGCAATGACTGTTTCATTGCTTTCTGTTGGCAATCTGTCCTCATCCAGATTGAGTTGAATTGTTCCCCCTTGCTGTATAATTTCCTCAGCAGCAGGTGGAATGTCAATTTCTTCATCAATTCTCTTAGAGTTCCAGATTAGAATGTCTTCAAGAAGTATTTCATTCATCCTTCTTGTAGTCATCTGTTTTTCTGTTTGTCTTTTATCTAATGACCTGTACTCAATAATAGACTCATCAAAGACAACATGAGGTGTTACCTCCACAATATGAGAGTTCTTATTGTAGACTCGATAGGCTTTACTAACATCAGAATATCCTAAGAATATTCCAGGGTCAGTTTTGCTATCAAAAGTTTTCAACTGTGATTTCCCATTATTGTGTATGTAACACAAACAACCAAAAGTTCTAAGGTAAGATATCTTAGGCTTTCTGTTGTTCCAAATCTCGTATGGTGTCTTTCCATGTCTGAGTGTGATGGATGATCTGTTTTGAGTATAACAGGCTGTGTAGATTGCTTCTGCCCAGAATTTTTTGGGTAGATTTGTAGCATTTAGCATTGTACGTGCTGCTTCCTTGAGTGATCTGTTTCTCCTCTCAACAACTCCATTCTGTTGAGGAGTTCGAGCAGCAGATGTTTGATGAGTTATCCCCATCTTGTTGCAGTATGCTTCTATCTTTTGATTTAGAAATTCTGTCCCTCGATCTGTTCTGATAGAGGTTATACTCATCTCTTTCTGTTTTGTGATCTTGTGTAAGAAGTCGGGGAGCTTGTCTAGGGTTTCTTTCTTCTTTAACAGAAAGATGACCCAAGTGAATCTTGAGTAATCATCTATGATCACTAGGGTGAACTTTCTCCCATTTATGCTTAGAGGTTTGACTGGTCCAAACAGATCAAGATGTAACAGCTCTAGTATCCTTGATGTTGAGTGAGCTATTTTGCTTGTGAAGGATGATCTGGTTTGTTTTCCAGCTTGACAAGCATCACATATATGATCTTTATCATATACTTGATCTGGTAGTCCTTCCACTAACTTTTCTTTGGCAATCCTGTTGATTGATTTAAAGTTTAAGTGGTTTAATCTCTTATGCAATAGCCAGCTGGTTTCTGATACAGTCTTGGTGACTAAGCAGGTCTCGATCTGGTTTGTCCATTGGACAATGTATAGTCTATCCTGCAACTTACCGGAACGGAGTATCTCATCTCCTTCCTTATTCTTCACCAGACAGTTGTTAGTATAAAAAACAATCTGATTACCATTATCACAAAACTGACTTACAGAAAATAGGTTGTGACTAAGACCCTCAACGTATGATACATTAGTGATAGTAGTCTTGCCAACTTTGATGTTTCCATACCCTCTGGTATAACCTTTTGAATTACATCCAAAGGTGACCTGGGGACCTGGTTTTTCTACGTAATCTGATAGCAGGTTCTTGTCACATGTCATGTGTTTTGAACAACCACTATCTATTATCCAGATTGCTCCTCTTGCAACCTTACTCCTTCTTGCAGTTCTTTGATCCTGCAATTAATCAAACTTAGCTACCCTTTCAACGTTTGGGTGCTTGATTATTAGCAAATATCCCTTTTCGAATCCAGAACATTCTAGGGTTTGGAACAGAAATATAACAGGTAATAGTGTTCCCATCATTGTCAATTTTTGATAGAGAATGAATTTGAGATGGATGATATCTCTCTATTCCATCATTCTTCACTCCCTTCTTAACTGGTGTTGTCCTGTTGACACTTTTGTTTGGTAGTGTCCTGTTGACATTTACTTTTTGAAGGTGATCTGCTTCTGTGTAGTGAGTTGGTTGTCCTTTTGTTTGATGATACTCCCTGTTCTTTGCATCTTTCATCATCATCTTTTGAGGATAACTTTTCTTGTTTTTCAAGTCCTTCACTTGATCTGGTATTCGCTTCCTTTCTGGTATGAAGTTTATCGTTCCAGAGGACTTTTCTGAGTGGCCTGGATATCCTAAAGCAGATGTGCCCTTCTGTTGCAGATTGATTAGCAACTTGGCACGCTCATCACTCTTGTAAATCATTTCTTTTCCTTTCTTGATCTTTTCCTCAGCTACATTGTTTCTTGTAATCAGATCCTTAACTTTTGAATTAAGTGAGTGGATTTCACAGTCTTTGTTTTTGATTTGTTCCTCCAGATCGTTGATTTTTGCAACAAATCGCGTGTTTGTTGTGCTTAGAGTCTGCTCAACTTTCTTTAACTTGTCATTCTCTTCAACAACTTCTTTGAACAATCTCTTGATGCTTGAGTAACTTTTGAACATCTCATCTATTTCATCCCATGAATATTCTGCTTGATCTTCACTTTCCTGTTCAAGATCATTATTATTATTTGAGGAATTTAAGTAGCAAGAATTTACCTCAACATCATCTAGACCGTTGTCCAATCCCACATAGCATTCATTCCAGCTTTCTTCGTCGTCAGCAATGAAAGCTTCTTCATTCTCTGATGAGCTATCTGAGAAATGACTCGAGCTGCTTGAGTTCTGTTCAGCTATCATGGCTTTGCGCTCATATTTAAGCTTTCGATCTCTTTTAGCTCTTAGTTCTTCTCTTTGACTTCTGGACAGATCAGGACAATCTGTTTTGAAGACCTGTTTTGCCACATTCAAAGCAAGTGTAATCTGTAGAACTAGAGGTCTTTGTTGTTTTAACAGACTGTTTCTTGGACTCATTCTTGACATCAGATTGATCATTGTCATACTTCTTGTTGAAGTTTCTCTTGTTATCTTTGTAGAAGCGTCTGTATTTCTTCGATCTGGTCTCCATCTTGTCCATTCGTTTGGCGATCATAGCGAACTCTTTTAAGAGTTTGTCATAGCCTTTCTCTTCATCTGGAGTAGCAGGCTCAGAAAGATCATCTGGTTTGCTCTTCGCTTTGAAGGCTACCTCTTTATCTTTCTTTGAGCTACTTTCTCCCTTTTTGGACAGATGATCTAGTCCTCGAATTCTTTGAATGTCACACTCATGACCTTCAAGGTGATTGAATAAGGCTTGTTGGGAACCCCATAAATTTATATTGGTTTTGATGATGCCATTCGAAACTACACCTTGTTATTTTGGAAACCAAATAATCATTGTCATCTATTAAGGTTATCTTAATGTGTAAAAGAAGCAGATCGTTTTCCTAAAGTAAATAACGATCTGTCTTATTCTTATAGAAGATATCCTAGAAACAATGAGTTATTATTGCAAGTATTTATTCCCTATGTAAGACAGCTCGAGTAAAAAGAGAGCAGATCGTTTTCCAAGAAATTAACGATCTGCTTCTCGTAATTACAGCGAGCTGCCATTCCATCTTGCTTGCTTTAGTTTCATTTTCTAGATTGTATTTTAACAGATCACAATTGTAAAAGTAGCTTGAAGTTTTAAGCTTACTTATAACGATCTGATTCTTTAGTTTAGAACTTGATTTCTCAAATAAGCTTGTTACATTCTACAAGTTATTTAGCAGCTCGTCTTGAAAGAAGGATCAGCCCGCTGCCCCTTTTCATAACAAGATCGTTCTGAAGTCATCACAAGAGGGGGAAGCAGCGCGTTCAAAAGAAGTACAACCAACTGACATAATCAGCAACAGATCGTTTTAACGATCTTATCGTCTCAACGTCCATATAGCAGATCGTTTGATTCTAAAAACGATCTGGTTACCTTAGTTGATAAAGAATGATGGAGTCTCAACATAAAGGACAGCGAGCTGCTATAACATTAAAATCAAGCTGCTCTTCACGGTAACTACGGTGGACTGCCGACATACCTAAATTTGTCACAAGTCAACCACTCCTTGTATTGTCACATCAACAGCATGCTTTAAGGAATGAAGTACAAGAATATCAAAATCTCAGTACGGTGAATCATTCCCAGTATGGCAATACATTGGGAAATATCATGAAAGGTGGTAACAACTCTCAATTGGCCGCGCGTGCATCCACAACTCTGACATGCATTTAATGCCGCCATTAATGCGTTGAAAAATCGTGGCCATCGTCTCCAATGGATAGCTTCTTCATTGAGGCTATAAATACCACCTTCATCTCCAGAAATGAGTACGAGAATTCAAGCGAAAATTGCCATTACTCTGCTCAAGATACTTCAAGCTTTCAACGTTCAAAGCACTCCTTCAAAATCAAGAATTCTCTTGAGTGTTTACAGTTCTTGAAGTTATTATTTTCTGGAAAGTGGTTTGTTTCAAAACCCAAAAGTTAGGATCTAGTTGTGATCCAGTTATATTCCTAGATTGTAGATTTCAGTCTTTGGAAGAAGAAGTGTAATCACAAGTATTTATCTAGTTTTGATAAAGCTTGTGGCTCGTACTCAACGAGTAAAAAGAAAGGAGACTTTAGTTGATTTCGATCTAGTTTTGATCGAGTCGTGGACGTAGGGAAGTTTATCCCGAACCACGTTAACTCTTGTGTTCTTTACTTTCTGTTTTACTGTTCCATCTTCTTCTTCATACTCATACATATAAATCTGGGTTCTTAACTACTTCAAGAAAGAAAACGTTTTCATCTTAAAAAGAGCATTAACCACCAACTTCCGCACACAACCTTAATCAAGTTTAAATCTGTGTTTGTGTCTCTCGATTATTGTTACTCACATATAAGGTATTATTTGAGTGAGACTTAATCTTCCTAATAAGAAGATTTATCTTACAACTTCAAGCTATCTTAAGTTATTAAGAGAGCTAAAGCCTTATACTTAAGTATTGAACAAGAAAACCTAAAAAGTTTTGAATTGGTGTATTCCCCCCCCCCCATACACCAATCTAGCTCTTTCGGGACCAACAAGTGGTATCAGAGCTGTGGTTCACTTTGACCATTGTTTCTAGATTCACAAGAGATTATCTCAGTGTGGTCATCTTGAATAGATCTTTAAAAACGTTTTCACAGCATCTTGCACTTGCATTTATTTAACCATCTACCTCTAAGTCATGGAAGGTCAAATGGCTAGAGCTTGTGAGGATTTCTCCATAGCTGGATATGAAGATTGGAGCTTCAGACTGGAGATGTGTCTAAGAGCTCATCACATCAAGATGTGGTCCGTTATCACAAATGGACCAATCAAAATTATGAACAAACACTCCGCTGAGATTAAGGATGGAAAGGGACCCACACCCACTGTTGAGCTAGTTGAAAAGGAGAAGGATATGGACGACTACACGACGGAGGAAAAGAAAGAAGCTAGTCTGGACGACTATGCAAAAGGATTAATCTCAAGCACCGTGAGAGGAATTTACTTGGCCAAAATCCGACGTCTCAAAACAGCCAAGGAAATGTGGGATGTCCTTCGAGACATTAGCATGGGATCCGACGTGATACAAGAAAACAAGCTGTCCATAGCTTGCAACAAATATGAAGAGTTCAAGATGAAGCCTGGCGAATCCATTGCTCAGATGAAGAATAGATTCACTGAAATCTTGATTGAAATAGATGCCATTGACAAAGGCAAATACACTCAGCGGGAAAGGAATCTCAAAATTATACGTGCCCTACCTGCAAACTGGAAAATCTATTCCGCCATGCATCCCATGATGCCAGAATTCAACTCTCTTACTATTGATGCTTTGTTTGATTTACTAATAGGCAATGAGTATGAAATTAATCGTATTCATGGTCACTCTAACTCTTCTTCTAGCAAACATTCTGTTGCAGGAACTAAGGATAAAGAAACTGCCTTCAAAGCAAAACAAAAGGAAAAGGAGGTGGAAAAGAAATCTCCCCCTACCGTGATAGTAAAAGATTCATCGAGTTCAGATGATGAAAACTACCCAACCAAGAACTACTTCGAGGAATACTCACTCATGGCCCAAAGATTCCAAAAGATGGAACTTAGGGCAAATAGATACAAACGACTCTACAAAGATAATAGCAGAAATTTCAAAGGAAGAGATCGATCTGGAGATCGACCTGAGAGAAAGAATGAGGTAAAATCCACATCATATGTTAAGGCTGACCTATCTGAATTTTCCTGCTTTAAATGTGGTAGGAAAGGACATTTCAAAACGGACTGCCCCGATATCTCCAAGGCAGAGAGAGAAGAACTTAGAAACAAGAGAGACAAGAAGCTTAGGGAACAACGCAAAGCCATGCTTGCTGAAGAACAAGATGCTCCAAGCACTTTAACCGATAGCTCATCCGAAAACGATGAAGCCTTCATCGCTGAAGAAGATGAAGAATGGGATGAGTGTCTCATGGGTTATGACAATGGACTCGACTATAATGAGGTAGTAAATAATTGTTCCTCTCCTATTTCTAACTCACCTATGTATGATTCGGGTGACAACGAGGAGATAGATGAAGAAGAAGAAGACGATCTCTCCATAGAAGATTTTAACAAACTCATGGAAGATCATGCAAGATTGAACAAGATGTTCAAACATGCCATTAAAGAAAATGGAAGAATGGCCAACACTATTCAAGAAATGAAGAAAGTAAGTGCTTCATTCAATGATAGAGAGAAGGCAATGCTTCTGCAGATAAAGAACAAGAGTGAAGAAGTCTACGCTCTTAATGCTAAAATCTCGGATTTAATTGAAAGAGAATCGTCGGCCAACAACAAGGCGGAAAACTTTGGTGTAATGCTTAATTATTACATCCACAAAAAATCAGACAGAGTTCATCTCATCAATGATATGCAAAGGAGATCGTCAGATCATGGAGGAATTGGTTTTAATGGAGTTGACAAAGGTCCACCCAAAGGAAACTTTGTCAAGGAGAAGGGAAAGGACAAGATAGTAAATCTTAAAAATAGTGCAAAACAGCCGCAAGCAATTTTGATCAAGGATCAAGGACAGCAACAACAGAGGTTCACTACACAAGGAATTGGTTTTCAACAAAGAAAACCACTTGCACAAAAGTTCAATCAACCTGCTCCAAAGGCCAACCATTAGCGAGCTCCTCCACAATTCAACCAGAGAAAACCACAAGTCTATCACAAACCAACTGCTCCTAGGAAACATGTGCCCAATCATCCACCTGCTCAAAAGAAAATCGTGTACATTGATTTTAGTGGGAGGCAAATCAGACCATCACAGAATGTCTCCATAATTAGACAAATTTGGGTTCCAAAAGGAACTTTGTCTACTAACAAAGCACCCTAATTCAGTAGGGTAGCTAAATGAATTTTCATTGCAGGATAGGAGATCGATGAGAAGATCGTGCACAGCTCGGGGTGCAGTTTGGATACTTGATAGTGGATGCTCCAAACATATGACATGCAACAAAGAATTGTTAATCAACTACAAGGAGTGCACTGGACCAAATGTTACTTTTGGAGGAAACTCAAAAGGATACACAAAGGGTTATGGTGACCTTCAAGTTGGTAACACCACTATTTTGAATGTATCGTATGTTGAAGGATTAAATCATAATCTATTCTCAATTAGCCAATTTTGTGCTAATAACAAGAGAGTAGAATTTACTGCTAACAAATGTCTTGTCAAAAATATAGAAGGAGAAGAAATTCTTCTTACTGGGATTCTACAGGACAGGTTATATATTGTACAATGGAACAATCAAAATGAAACCTGCCTAGTGACAAAATCAAATTCAGAAACCAGCTGGCTGTGGCACAAACGATTGAGTCATTTGAACTTCAAGACAATCAACAAGCTGGTGAAGGACAATTTGGTTGAAGGTCTACCCAATCAAGTATTCGACAAAGACCATAAATGTGATGCTTGCCAAGCTGGAAAACAAACAAGAGCTTCATTCTCCACAAAGTCAGCCCACTCCACTTCAAGAATTCTAGAGCTCCTACACCTAGACCTTTTTGGACCTGTATCTCCATTAAGTGTTAACGGTAGAAAGTATACTCTCGTTGTTATTGATGATTTCTCTAGATTCACTTGGGTTATTTTTATGATCAAGAAAAAGGAAACACTAGAGAAACTACCCTATCTGCTCAACAAACTTTCAAATCAAAAAGAGTCATCCATCATCACCATTCGATCTGATCGTGGAACCGAATTTATTAATCATATGATCGAAGAATACTGTTCAAAAATGGGAATCCATCATCAAACTTCAGCAGCTCGTACACCACAACAAAATGGGATTGTGGAGAGGCGAAACAGATCGCTCAAGGAGGCCGCTCGAACCATGTTAAATGAAATCAATCTCCCAAAGAAGTTCTGGGTAGAAGCAGTCAACACCGCCTGCTATACTCAAAATCGATCTATTGTGACAAAACGTCATGGAAAAACTCCATACGAACTATGGAACAACAGGAAGCCTCGAATCTCTTATTTTAAATCGTTTGGTTGTAAATGTTACATTCACAACAATGGGAAAACTCAATTAAAAACCTTTGACAGCAAAAGTGATCAAGGAATATTTTTAGGATATTCTGAGATCAGTAAAGCTTATAGGGTTTTTAATAAAAGAACTCTTGTTGTGGAAGTAACACCACATGTTGTTTTTGATGAAACTAATTTTGAAGTCTCAGGAACAGATAGCATTTCTTCAAAGAATGACAACTCTCTCTCAACCTTGAGAAATTCCACAGATTGTCCAATCGATGATATACTACTATGGAGTCCACGAAGAGATGAAGATGAAGAAATCCATAATCAACCTGCTGGAGAAAACTCACAGCAAGGGGGAACAGATGGACAACTCACTCACCTAGGGGGAACAAATGAAGGGGGAACCTCTCATGAACATCCTCAACCAACTGTTGATGAACAAAATGTTCCTTCCCTTCCCTCAACTCAACAACAATCTGTTCAACAATTGGTAAATGAAGTATCATGTATTGATTTAAATACTAACGATCTCTTCGATGCACCTACCATAGATCATCCTGAATTCGAGAATCCACCCGAAGAGATAGAGATCGAAATCTCTGAGGAAGAAATGAAAAGAAGAAGAAAATGGATAGATAGCCATCCATCCGGTCTCATTGTTGGGAACCCTACGGATAGAGTTAGAACTAGACGCATGCATGGAGAAAGCGCATTACTAAGCTGCTATCTTGCTCACACCGAACCTAAGGACATCATAGAAGCCTTGCAAAGTGCAGATTGGATAAATGCCATGCAAGAAGAATTGAATGAGTTCAAGAGGAATGATGTGTGGTACTTAGTGGATCGACCTCATCATCAAGGTGTGATTGGAGTCAAATGGATTTTCAAAAATAAAAGAGATGAAACAGGTGAAGTAGTAAGAAACAAGGCAAGGCTAGTCCCAAAAGGTTATTGTCAACAAGAAGGGATAGATTTTGACGAAATATTTGCACCTGTTGCAAGACTAGAAGCCATCAGATTGTTTCTTGCTTATGCTGCTTTCCAACGCTTCAAAGTTTTCCAAATGGATGTAAAGAGCGCATTTTTGAATGGAATTCTAGAAGAAGAAGTTTATTTGGAACAACCACCTGGTTTTGAAGTTGAAGATGAGAACAAGGTGTACAGATTAGCCAAAGCAGTGTATGGACTAAAACAAGCTCCTCGAGCTTGGTATGAGACACTGTCTACATTCTTACTTCAATCGGGATTCAAGCGAGGATCAGTTGATAAGACGTTATTCACTATCAAAGTTCAAGACTATATCCTTTTAGTTCAAATTTATGTTGATGACATCATTTTTGGATCCAAATCTGAATTCCTTTGTACCAAGTTTAGTAAGCTAATGCAGGACAAGTACAAGATGTCAATGATGGGAGAAATGAATTTCTTCCTAGGCTTACAAGTCAAGCAATCTGTTGATGGGATCCTAATTAATCAATCCAAATACATCAACGATCTCATCACAAAGTTTGGAGTTAAAGATTGCAAACCAGGAAAAATACCAATGGAAACCAATGGGCAGATTGGTCCTGATGTACTCGGGAAGACAATAGATGTAAAATTGTATCGTGGTATTATTGGTTCACTTTTATACCTAACTGCTAGTCGACATGATATTACTTTTGCAATTGGTGTCTGTGCTAGGTATCAAGCGAGTCCAAGGGAATCCCATTTAGAAGCAGCCAAGCGAATTTTACGTTATCTCAAAGGGACCATTGAGATAGGTTTATGGTATCCTTGTGATGATAATTTTGAATTAACTGGTTACTCTGACTCTGATTATGCAGGTTGCAAGCTTGATAGAAAATCCACATCTGGGACTTGTCAGTTTCTTGGAAACAAGCTCATCTTGTGGTTCTCTAAAAAGAAAACTTCGGTTGCAACCTCAACAACAGAAGCAGAGTACATGGCTGCAGGGAGTTGCACAGCACAAATTTTGTGGATCAAACAACAACTAAAAGATTATGAAGTATACATGGATAGCGTGCCAATATTTTGTGATAGCTCGAGCGCAATTGCTATCACACAAAATCCTGTCCTTCATACTCGCTGCAAACATGTTGATGTTCGTCATCACTTTATACGTGACCATGTTGAAAAGAAGAACATCAAGATAGTGAAAATTCACACGGATGTGCAGCGAGCTGATGTTCTCACAAAAGCACTACCTGAAGACAGATTCAAAATGCTATGTGGAAAATTGGGTTTAATAAACCTTGAAATTGGTACAAGTGTTGATAACAGCTAGCTGGTGGTAAAAAGCAATCTGTTATCACACCTCTAAATCTAGCTCCTCATTTACTAAGTTATAACTCTCTGCTAAAACAGTACTTAACTTCAAATCAAACTGCTTAATTTTGTGGATCAACAGCTAGCTGCTCAAATTGATTGTACACAGCAGATCGTTTAAAGAAGAAAACGATCTGCTCCAAAACGACCTTGTTGGGAACCCCATAAAATATTCTAAGTTTTGATGATGCTTTTTCAAAACACACTTGGTATAATACATGTTCTGTACCCTTTTGTTTTTTGGTTTCAGCATAACAGATAGTCGAAGCTTCAAACAGAAGGATAGAAGTTGTCTAAGACAGATACTAAAACCAGCCAGTCTCAAGCAGAAGGCTGGAGCAGAAGGCTGGAGCAGAAGGCTTAGTCTTAAGACAGAACGCTAACCAGCAAGTCTTAAGACAGAATACAAAAAACCAGCAAGTCTCGAGACAGATTGCTAAACCAGAAAGTCATAAACAAGCAAGTCTCAAGACAGAATGCCAACCAGAAAGTCTCAAAGAGAAAGAGAAGCTGGTCAACTTTAACAGAAAGTTGAACCAGAGAAGCTTCAACCAGAAAGATAGAAGATACTTCTACCAGAAAGTACTTCTACCAGAATGTACCTCAACCAGAAAGTGTCTAAACCAGTATCCAAGCAGATAGGTACTAGACCAGAGAGGTCACAAGCAGAAGGTTAGAAGCAAACCAGAAAGAGTAGAATCAAGTCTGTCAAAGAAGCATTAAAAACTTTCCATTGAAGAAACAAAAACTGAATCACTGATTGACATGAAGAAGGAAAGCAATCACAAATGATCTGCTTACCAATCATAGAAGATTCAATCAATGACTCTACAAGGAAAGAAGAGTTATGACTGATTGGCAATCCACAAATCAAATCAAGTCAATCAACAAACGGCTAGAATTTCAAAATCAGAGCCTATATATGTTTGAAGTTTAAAAGTCTGAAGATATACACACTCAAGCGATTATTCTGCAGAAATACTCTCAAGCATTCTATCCTTCAAATCAGACAAAAGCTTCAAACCGTTCGTGATTGCAATCACACCTCGATTCAAGTCTGTCTTATCGAGAGAAGAAGGAGATCTTTACTAGCTAGTAGTTTTCTAGTGGATTAACGTGAAGATAGCCTGTTTACAGTAGTTTTCTGTAAGTTGTAAAGGGACACGACCCTTATTCGTGCATAAGTTTCAATAAGGTTTGTAATTGAAACTTGTGGCTCGTTCTCAGCGAGGTTAAATAAGAAGAGTATCCTAGTAGTGGATATCTAATCCAGTTTGGATTAGACCGTGAACGTAGGGGGTTTCCCGAACCACGTAAAAATAACTGTGCCATTTAAATTCTGCATTTTATATTCAGTTGTTTTTATTCTGCATCTATCATACTCATTCAAATCTGCATTCTTAATCAACCTCTAAATACTCGATTAAGTTTTTTAAAGGATTTTCTTAACAAGAGCACCGACTAAGTCCACCATTATTCCGCACACAAAACATTGTTTGGAATCAAGTTCACACTTGCTTTCTGCTTTGTTTATCTCACGTGAGAGATCTTACTTGGATAGAACTTAATTGATTAGAAAATCATAGTATTCTATCATCTAGAGCAATCTGTAATTCAGAAAGCTCACATCTCTCTGATTGAAATAGTCAAGTAAACTGAAAAGTTTGCATTTGGTGTATTCCCCCCCGCCCCATACACCAAACCTTGCTCTTTCGGGACCAACAGACCTGATATGCACAAATACATCAAGCAGCAAGCTGCAACATGAACGAAGATAGCAGATCGTTCACAAGATTAAAACGATCTGCTACTAACAGATCGTTTAGCAGCAAACAACGATCTGCTCCCCATAACAGCAAGCTACAAATATGAAAATCAGAAGCTAGCTACTAACATCAAGAAAGAGCAGATCGTTCTCAACCAACAACGATCTGCTAGAGCATTAATCAAGGGGGAATCAACTGTCAAGGGGGAATCCAACTCATTTATTTCTCCGACTATTGAATTATTTAATTCTAATGATTGCTAATGAATATAATTGATTTTCTAGATATCTCAAACGTCTGCACGTCATAAAAAGTGACGATTGAAGCACCAGACATTTAATGTTGCAGTCCTCGATTCGTGTATCGAGACAATGATGTGACATACATATACAAGAATTCGATGGCGTATAAAATTCACTCATTTTTGGGCGGCAAATCATCACACCAGGGAGAAATCTCAACCGTTGTTTATCATTACTTTTATATGATTTAATCTGGGTCGTTCATGATATGACTATAAATAGGGGATAATTTGACTGTTAATCTCACACTAAAATATATCCCTCTCATAAAACCCTAAAACCGCCATTGTTGTGCTCACACCCTCATACTAAGCTTTTCTGCAACCGAATAGTTTTCCAAAATTCTTGATTCTACTCCAAAATGTCTGCTTCCGAAGCAAGCTCTTCATCATCTCAAACAAAACCAATTACAATATCAGAGATGCTTCATACTATAGAGGCTAAATTAACACCGGAGCCTCGTGCTGTACTAGAACATCATGGGTTTAGAGCCTTAGATGTCCTGTTTAGCAAAATCATGGCTTGCAAAGGTTACAAACCTAGAAAATAATGATTTGTATTTTATCGGTTCTTAGACTTACTATGCTTTTTCACACGTATTCTGACTCTTTGTGTTTTTAATGTTCTGTGTGAAATTATTTTCCCTCTACTCGTTACTGATTATCAAAATCTATTTTCATAATGCTTAACGTTAATGCGTCCGTGTAGGGTTTCATAAGATAATCACCACGGAACCAGATTATTTCCTCCCCAGACAAATTGCATTATTCTATTGTTCGTGGGTGGTTGATGATGGCGATGAATATACAGTCAAAATCCCGGTTGGAAAGACGAAGGAAGACAACATACGAACGACTGTGATTGAAATGATTCTTCAAACTTATCACTTGAAGGATGAAGGAGATATGATTGAAGAAATTACGG
Source organism: Leonotis leonurus (assembly GCA_026898415.1). Lineage (NCBI taxonomy): Eukaryota > Viridiplantae > Streptophyta > Magnoliopsida > Lamiales > Lamiaceae > Leonotis > Leonotis leonurus. The sequence goes on along the minus strand of JAPKLX010000870.1, from coordinate 17,663 downwards.
ACGAACAAATTCAAAGTACTCTTGATATCATACTGGCTCAACCTTTTCAATGGACTGGAAAAGCCTTTAATCGATCGTTGATGCTGCCCAGTTATCGCATTCTTCTTGATTTTGTACAAAAGGTGTTCCTTGGACACCAAGGTACTTTTGACTCTGTGACAGCTGGAAAACTAAAGGTCATGACTGCGGTTCTCTTCAATCTAAAAGTTAATTGGGCTAGATCACTGCTAAAACTCATAGTTGATGAAGAACAGCAGATCGATATACGCCTCGACAGCTCAGGAAATTGCACAAGGTTAAATGTTAAACGACCTCTTCGACTCTCCACCAAACTAAGTGTCCTCATTGCTGGGTTCTTCCAGAAAGACAAATGGCACAAGTCAGTTGATTTTAGCAAAGACTGGGTGCTGCCAAGAACCAGACATCAGATTGAGATGTCGCTGGGCGTTGCTTCCCAAATTTTCTTGAAGGTCACAGATGATAAGTTGAAACGAGAACTTATCCGCATAGGTAAATCAAAATCCAGAGTGGATTATCCCAACAAAGAGGCCAGAGACAGTTGGTGAAGCCGCTGCTGCTCAAGAAGTGATTAAGGAACGTGTTAAGAGAAAGGCAACTGGTAGCCCCAAGCCCACTGCTGGTGCAAAGGGAAAGAAACAAAGGAAAACAAAGAGCAGACCGACTGCTCGAAATTTGGAAGAGGAGTTGGACGCAACTACGGTCAAGTCAAAGGAACCATCTGCTACCGAATTGAATGAAGCTGATGTTGAACTCAACATACACGAGCAGCCAGCTGATGATGTTGTTGAACGTTTAAAAGGTGCCCAATTACTATTCAAACAGCTGCGGGACAAGGCAACTGAAACTGTGATCAAGTTGATGCCTGGAATCAAACTCACTCCAGCCACATTTGAGATGGCTCAAAGATTTCAAAATTATCTGGAAATAAGAGATTGCAAGTTCTACATATTGGAAGCCATATTACTACTATTCTCCATCAGCGAGCTGAAAGCCGAGGAAGGAAAATTGCAAACATATTTTGGATTTCTTGATGTGCCAGATGCCAGGCAGTATTTTCGCACTTATGTGCTGACCAAGATGAAAGAAGAAGCTGCTTCACTACAAATCGATCTTGCTCCCTACTATGAGCAAGAAAAAGACTTGTATTCATTCGCTGTGGACTTGCAGTCGGGCGATTTTGACGAGATTTTTAATTTTGATGCACACCATGCTGAGACAGAAACACTCCAAGCCTCACCATCATCTCAGCCCGCTGATCCGATCAACTAGGAAGAACCATCTGCTCGAAAGGAGGAAACAACCTCAATTTTTGAACCATCTGCTGCACACATCACGGAACAAGCTGCCTTTGAACACTTAGAAGAAGTCTACACTCACAGTACTGCACCAGATGGTTTCCACATGCATACGCTGGAAGAATTACTATCTTCCAATCTCAGTGCACACATGACAGCAGATCAACTCAACGCCCTTATTCATGAGCGGATCAATAATCGATCTGCTGCACTAGCAAATTTCGTATTTTCTGCGGCAGAAAGTGCACTTCACTCTGTTGAACAGAATGTCCAGCGTGCTCACTCTAAACGCTCTGACGAGCTGCATAAAAATTTGGACAGTGATCATGAAGTCTATGATAAATACAAGGAAGAAACGAACTCCAAGATTGCTGCTCTTCAAGAAGAATCCAATTCATTTGAAGCCAAGATGCTAGCAGCTGGAAACAAGATGGTGGAAGAAGTGAGGAAGCACGTGGAAGGCCAATACACTGACATGGAGAAAACCACGATTCCAAATGTGGTTAAGAGCGCGCTGCCCGCGGTACTTAAAGCCCAGCTGCCTGAGGCATTGAAGGAGGAAGATGTTGCCACTGGAAACGAAATCTTCTTGATCAATAAGACTATAACTGACATGAAAGTGGCTCACAGCGCGCTGACTGCTGAATTTCAATCTCATGTTAAGGGCTCTTCCACACAGTTCAATGAAATCAATGGAAACATTTCTGCTTTCCTACAATACAAAGAAGATTCTGATGCTCGTTTCAAAGCTCTTCAAGATGAACTTGCCTCCCTTCGACTTATTATCTCCAAGGAATTCATTGCTGATGTCGAAAAGGGGGAAGAGCAAAGAAAAGCACAGCCCGCTGCTTCCCAAATCAAAAAGAAACAAGCTGCTGCTACAAAGAAGAAAAAGTTAACTGCAAAACAGATTGCTGAAGCAAAACAACTGCAAAAAGAAAATGATGAAAAGCGCAAGAAAGAAGAGGAAGAAAAGAAGGCTGCTGCCAAGAGAAAAGGAAAGGAGATCATGACCGAAGAAGCTGAAAATGAGGAAATGTTTCTGGATGGGTGCACAGCTGAGCAGATAGCTGACCCAGAATTCAAAAAGTTGTGGAGAGCAGAAAAACAAAGACAGGGGATGACTGGTGCCCAAGAAGAAAAGGCTGAATCATCAGAAAAAGAAATTGAGCCAACAAACCCAATGTTCAAATTCTTTGAAAAATACCAGCTCACTGAACCCCAAAACCTGACCTGGCTACACTCGAAGAAAGCTGCACAATGGAACAAACTGGTCAGGGAATTCATAATGCAACATTATTACTTGATGGACCAGGATGTTCAAGGTGGGTCAGTGGACGAGCTGATTAGAGAATTCCTTGCTCAACACAAAAATCAAACTTTTGTGGAATATCTCTACAGGCAATCTGCTATGCAAAACCATCCTCTCACTGCACCAAGAAAAACGACTTTGCTATATCCAAGAATTCCTGGAACTACCGAAGTAGATCACACTGCAGTGCTAAATGCCATCAACCGATCTGCACAGCAAATGGGCTACCCCATTGATTTTAACAACAAAGATTATCGAAGAATCTTTAATGGTATTTATGCAAGTTTTGGCGTGCCTTCAGAACTAAGGCAACGGGAAATGGTTGAAAGAAGAAGGCAGCAGCTAGCTGAACAACAAAGAAGACGATCTCAATGATGAATTTTTATTTTTGATTTGTGCAGCGAACTGCTCCAGTTATGTAAATTGTAAATCTGTTTGATCAATGAACTAGGTCTATGTTTTGAAAAAAACAACCTGATGACAATACCTCTTTGTCCAGGCTATGTTTTATGATTGTCATGATATTTACATGCAATATATCTATCGTAACAAATATCTTTCATACTTAAAAGAAAATATTAGTGTAGGTTTCGACATCATCAAAAAGGGGGAAATTGTTGGGAACCCCAGAAATTTATATTGGTTTTGATGATGCCATTCGAAACTGCACCTTGTTATTTTGGAAACCAAATAATCATTGTCATCTATTAAAGTTATCTTAATGTGTAAAAGAAGCAGATCGTTTTCCTAAAGTAAATAACGATCTGTCTTATTCTTATAGAAGATATCCTAGACACAATGAGTTATTATTGCAAGTATTTATTCCCTATGTAAGACAGCTCGAGTAAAAAGAGAGCAGATCGTTTTCCAAGAAATTAACGATCTGCTTCTCGTAATTACAGCGAGCTGTCATTCCATCTTGCTTGCTTTAGTTTCATTTTCTAGATTGTATTTTAACAGATCACAATTGTAAAAGTAGCTTGAAGTTTTAAGCTTACTTATAACGATCTGATTCTTTAGTTTAGAACTTGATTTCTCAAATAAGCTTGTTACATTCTACAAGTTATTTAGCAGCTCGTCTTGAAAGAAGGATCAGCCCGCTGCCCGTTTTCATAACAAGATAGTTCTGAAGTCATCACAAGAGGGGGAAGCAGCGCGTTCAAAAGAAGTACAACCAACTGACATAATCAGCAACAGATCGTTTTAACGATCTTATCGTCTCAACGTCCATATAGCAGATCGTTTGATTCTAAAAACGATCTGGTTACCTTAGTTGATAAAGAATGATGGAGTCTCAACATAAAGGACAGCGAGCTGCTATAACATTAAAATCAAGCTGCTCTTCACAGTAACTACGGTGGACTGCCGACATACCTAAATTTGTCACAAGTCAACCACTCCTTGTATTGTCACATCAACAGCATGCTTTAAGGAATGAAGTACAAGAATATCAAAATCTCAGTACGGTGAATCATTCCCAGTATGGCAATACATTGGGAAATATCATGAAAGGTGGTAACAACTCTCAATTGGCCGCGCGTGCATCCACAACTCTGACATGCATTTAATGCCGCCATTAATGCGTTGAAAAATCGTGGCCATCGTCTCCAACGGATAGTTTCTTCATGTAGGCTATAAATACCACCTTCATCTCCAGAAATGAGTACGAGAATTCAAGCGAAAATTGCCATTACTCTGCTCAAGATACTTCAAGCTTTCAACGTTCAAAGCATTCCTTCAAAATCAAGAATTCTCTTGAGTGTTTACAGTTCTTGAAGTTATTATTTTCTGGAAAGTGGTTTGTTTCAAAACCCAAAAGTTAGGATCTAGTTGTGATCCAGTTATATTCCTAGATTGTAGATTTCAGTCTTTGGAAGAAGAAGTGTAATCACAAGTATTTATCTAGTTTTGATAAAGCTTGTGGCTCGTACTCAACGAGTAAAAAGAAAGGAGACTTTAGTTGATTTCGATCTAGTTTTGATCGAGTCGTGGACGTAGGGAAGTTTATCCCGAACCACGTTAACTCTTGTGTTCTTTACTTTCTGTTTTACTGTTCCATCTTCTTCTTCATACTCATACATATAAATCTGGGTTCTTAACTACTTCAAGAAAGAAAACGTTTTTATCTTAAAAAGAGCATTAACCACCAACTTCCGCACACAACCTTAATCAAGTTTAAATCTGTGTTTGTGTCTCTCGATTATTGTTACTCACATATAAGGTATTATTTGAGTGAGACTTAATCTTCCTAATAAGAAGATTTATCTTACAACTTCAAGCTATCTTAAGTTATTAAGAGAGCTAAAGCCTTATACTTAAGTATTGAACAAGAAAACCTAAAAAGTTTTGAATTGGTGTATTCCCCCCCCCCCCCATACACCAATCTAGCTCTTTCGGGACCAACAAGGCTTCAGTGGACAGTTCATTGAAATCTGCTCTTAGAGGTTGCAATGCAGCATAGATCTCCCAACTTGGTGGAAGAGCTGTAAGAACTTTCATGTTCTTCTCCCTTTGAGTATATTTGTTCTTTTTGAACGCAGATATCTCTAGGAGAATTCCAGTGAATCTCATTTTCATTTGTTCTATTGTCTCGCCTGGTTTCATTTTGAATTCATCATATTTGTTGCAGGCAAGAGACAGTTTGTTCTCAATCATTACTTCAGATCCTAGGGCTAGGTCTCTTAAGGCTTCCCACATCTCTTTGGCAGTATCCAGATCTTGGATTTTAGCCAGATGTGTCCCTTTGACCGTGCTGGAGATGATCTCTTTGGCAAAATCATCAAGATTTGCTTCTCTCCTTTCTTCAGAAGTGTATTTTCTAGGATCCTTTAGCACAGATTCTTTGACCACTCCTGTATCAGTGATATGAGTAGTTTCTTATGTAATTGCTAATGGCCCTTCTTCGATTACTTTCCACATCAAACAGTAATGTGCTTCGAGGCACATTTTGATTCTGAAGCTCCACTCTCTGTAACCTTGGATGGAGAATTCTTTGCATGCCCTGATAACAGATGACTCCATGGCAGATAGTATGCTAGTGAATGAAAAAGATTTTCTAAGATCTATTCAAGTTGACCACGCAGGTTTTAACCCTGTGAAACAAAACAATGGTCGATTGAACCACTGCTCTGATACCACTTGTTGGTCCCGAAAGAGCAAGGTTTGGTGTATGGGGGGGGAATACACCAAATACAAACTTTCCAGTTTACTTGACAAGTTATATGAGAGTTCAAGCTATTCTGTGTAAGAAATTGCTCGTAGATGACTAGACAGATCGATGTGCAGATCGATAGCAGTCTTGATCGATAGCAGTCTTGATCCAAACAGATTGCTCGTGAGTACACTTAGCTAATAATAAGAGTGATCTTATTACTTTCTCAGTGTTGAGTGAGTGCGGAATAATGGTGGATTAGTGATTGCTCTTGTTTAGAAAACCTTAGTAATTATCCAAAATGTTAAGAAGATTGATTGAGATGCAGATTGATGATAGTGCAGAGAGTTAGAATAATAAACAACTGAAAATAAAGTGCAGGAATGTAAAGCACACAGCTGTTTAACGTGGTTCGGGAAATCCCTACGTCCACGATCTGGTCAAAAATAGATCAGATTATCCACTACTAGGATACTCTGCTTCTTTATACTCGTGGAGAACGAGTCACAAGTACCAATCAAAACTAGACAGATACTTATGCACGAATTAAGGGTCATGTCCCTTTACAACAGATTACCTCTACGTTACCACTAGAAAACTACTAGCTAGCAGGGTGATCTCCTTTTGTCTCGATAAGACAGACTTGAATCGAGATGATTGATGTGATGTAAAATCACAAAGTGTTGAAGCTCTTAGTCTGGATAGCAGATTGCTTGAAGGTATGACAACAGTATAGCTCACGTGTATGTTCTCTCTAACAGTTCTCCAGATCTCTAACTTCAACTATATAGGCATTGAATATAAAATTATAGCCGTTGTTGATTGGCGTGAGATAGATAGTATATTGTCAATCAATGGTTTCCATCATATCTGTTCTTGCCATATAGGAAAGCTTGACTCAATCTTTGAGTTATAGGAAGTATATTACTTAACGGTCTCTTTCCTTCTATGTGTTAATCGAAGATATTCTTTCCAATCCTAGTTGGATGGACTTTGATCTTGACGTGGCAAGAACATATGATGTGTAGGATGATGTCAGCTGGTGAGTTGATGACTCAATTGTTCTAGTTCCTCGCTGTAGGCATCAATCGGGTCATCGATCTGGTCGCTGTCTGTTACAGCAGATCGATTCTTTTTGGCATGAAATCTTGACCTTCATCCTATACTAAGTTTGAGATTGACTTCTATAGGGATATTTCCTTTTGTTGGGAACCCTAAGATTAGTGTTGATGATGGTCTCTCGAAACACACTTAGTTTGTTTATATGTTTAACCTGTTCCTCGTGTTAAAACCAGATCACTATAGATTAGGTGATTTCTGTTATGGAACAGATTAGGAGATGACTTAAAATGTAAAGGAGATGTTCCTATAGAAGTCATTCTCAACTTAGAATAGGATGAAGTCAAGTTTTTTATGCTAGAGAAGAATCGATCT